>JAEVFF010000418.1:0-86391 GCA_018901945.1 Pugionium dolabratum
TGACATAGGAAAATCAAATAAGACCTATCTTGACCTACAAGGCAAGTGTGAGCACGAAAATTCAGTTTGAATAACAAGGAAAATGAAAAAGGATGGGTTATTATTAACAACATGGTTGAAATGGTTAAATAGCTACCTTGGGAGAAGAATCAAGGTGAAAAAGTCATGCCCATGCTGCACACAGTCTTGGCAACCACACCAAACAGTCATGCCCATGCTGCACACAGTCTTTGCAACCACACCAAACAGTCATGCCCATGCTGTCTCCTCTCTTCTCATTGGTTGTTGACAGGCTCCTCCTCTATTCAAACTCATCCACAAGTTTGAATTCGTTTTCTTTTGTGTTCACATTGTAAATCCTCTATAAAAGGGCTGTAAAGACTCAATGTATAATATACTCTTAGGAGATTCTTCTCCATAAGTCTAAGTCATTTCTCATTTTCTCATACTTCTCTTTGAGTTTTCAGATTCAATTCTTCACATTTCTCCTCTATAATCTCAATATTCTTACATGGTATCAGAGCATAAGATCATTCTCTTATCTTTTCTACTCAAATCTCTCAGTTTCTAATCTAAAATTCTGTCAAAAATCTCTCAGTCTTTAGACTAAAAACTCACGGTTTCATTCAACCATAAAAGCTGCTTCCTTTGAGCTCTTCAAAGCCTAACAATGGAGGATACAGTTCAAATTAGTTCCAGCCTGAAACCTACGGTGATAGCAGTAGTTCTCAAAGGCTTGAACTACACATTATGGTCAAGAACCATCAAGACAGCCATTTGTGGCAAAGGACTTTGGAATCACATCTTGGAGGATAATACTCCATCTATAGATGATCCAAAGGAGAAGAAGGATGAGGCAACAAGAAAAAGAAGAAGCTAGGTGGTTCCAAGAAGATCAATCAGTCCTTGGATTCCTCCAAAATTCATTGGACCCATCCATTCTTGAAGCTTATTCACATTGTGAAACTGCCAAGTCTCTTTGGGACACTCTCAAGAGGGTGTATGGGGATGTTTCAAACCTCAGCCGTGTGTATGAGGTTAAGAAGGCTCTCAATGATCTACACCAAGAGGATATGGAGTTCACAAAATTCCTGGGCAAGTTCCAGTCAACATGGTCCGAGCTTGACATGTTGAGACCAAGTTCTATGGATCCAAAGGTGCTTAATGAAAGGAAGGAACAAGACAAGATATTTGGGCTCCTTCTCAACCTAAATCCAGCCTTTAAGGATGTGATTAAGTCCATCCTGAGAGAGCCAAAACTCCCTGATTTCGAAGAGGTGTGCTCACGGATTCAAAGGGAGCAAGGCAACATTGGTTTGTTTGGTGGTAAAGGAGAACTAGTCATGGCCAACAAAAGCGTGTTTAAGCAAGAGGATAGGAAGAGTGTGATGTGTGAGCATTGTAAGAGGAATGGCCACATCAAGGACAAGTGCTGGATACTTCATCCTCATCTCAAGCCAAACCGGTTCAAGGATTCAAAGGCTAACATCTCTCAAATGGTTGCGACTGAACCGGCAAGTTCATCCAACCAAGGAGGGGAGCTAGCTATGAATGTATCCATGGAGTATGTTAAGAAGAGTGACTTGGAGGATCTCATCAAGGCCTATGCCTCAAAACTCTCCGGTATCACACTCTACTCCCATAAATCGCTTGATAAACCAGATCATAAGTTGGTAGTGGATTCAGGTGCTTCTCACCATATGATTAGCAATGCTAGGTTGTTAAAGAACATTGAACCATGTCTAGGACAAGTAACTATAGCTGATGGTAAGGGTATTCCAATTGAAGGAACCGGAAAATTAAGACTATTTGACAAAGAAACTAATGCATTCTTTGTACCTAAATTTAAGTCTAATCTAGTTTCTGTCAAAAAGGCTACTAAAGACCTCAATTGCAATGTTACATTTGGGCCTAACAATGTTTACTTTCAGGATATTAAGAGTGGTAAGATACTTGGAGGTGGTGTAACTCAAGATGAGCTCTATGTTCTTGAAGACCCTCCAAGCAATTTGGATTCCTTAGCTTTCAAATCCTGTGTCTTTGCTAATAAAGATGTCTTATGGCATGCTAGATTAGGATATCCTCATGCTCGTGCTTTAAGCTTAATAATTCCTAATGTCGCTTATGATCACTCAGTTTGTGAGGCTTGTATCCTTGGCAAACATTGTCGTGTTGTTTTCCCTAAATCGTCTACAATTTATGAGCATTGCTTTGATTTAGTACATTCCGATGTTTGGACCTCACCTTACATGTCTAGAGATAGGAATAAATACTTTGTGACCTTTATAGATGAGAAATCGAAATATACATGGGTTACATTACTTCCATCTAAAGATAGGGTTTATGAGGCATTTATAAACTTTCATAATTATGTTACTAATCAATTCAATGCCAAGATCAAAGTGTTAAGATCAGATAATGGAGGGGAATACACAAGTCAAAGATTCAAAGCTCATCTAAACAAACATGGAATACTACATCAAACTAGCTGTCCACACACACCACAACAAAATGGAGTTGCTGAAAGGAAGAACCGACACTTAATGGAAGTAGCAAGATCCATGATGTTTCATACCAATGTTCCTAAAAGTTTTTGGGGAGATGTAGTCTTGGTTGCTTGCTACCTCATCAATCGGATTCCAACCAAAGTCTTGCAAGATATATCCCCATTTGAGGTACTCAATAAAACTAAACCTTCCATTGATCATTTACGTGTATTTGGGTGTGTGTGCTTTGTGTATGTTCCAGGTGATCTAAGAAACAAGTTGGAGGCAAAGAGCATCAAGTGTATGTTCCTTGGATATTCGACAACACAAAAGGGTTATAAGTGCTATGATCCGAGCAACAACAGGACATATGTGTCTAGAGATGTCAAGTTCATAGAAGAACAAAGCTATTATGATCAGAAAGATTGGGAAGGATTGAAGGATCTCTCAAGGTCACCTTCTGATTTGGCTACGAGTTTGAGGTTTCTCTTGAATCATTTGGTAAATGATCTGCCAAAGGATTCAAGACACGAAGAAACAAGAACCTTAAGTAGTTCACAAGATACCCAAGAGAATGAACAAGGGGTGGTAACTCAAGAACCAACTCCAATCCAAGAAGAAGCTATGGCCCAAAATCAAGAACAAGACGACTTGGAAGTGGGTATAGAGGAACCTATTCACCAAATGGAAGAGGAAACGGTTGTAGAGGAGGCTGCACCACCTGTTCAGCATTTAAGGAGGAGTACTAGACTTAGGAAAGACCCTCCAAGGGTATTCTACAACAACCAGGCCGTGGCTCATCCCATACAAGCTGTTTGTTCCCTTGACCTCTTGCCATCTAGTCATCAAGCATTCCTTGGAAAGATTGAACAAAGTCAGATTCCAAGGACTTATGAAGAAGCTGAGAGCAAGAAAGAATGGTTAGATGCAGTAAGAGATGAGAAGGGAGCTATGGAAAGGAATCATACATGGGATATACAAGAACTTCCCAAAGGCAAGAAGGCTGTGAGTTCCAAGTGGGTGTTCACCATCAAGTATAAGAGCAATGGGGACATAGAAAGGTACAAGGCACGTCTAGTTGCAAGAGGTTTCACTCAGACATATGGAGAGGACTATACTGATACATTTGCACCGGTGGCTAAGCTACACACTGTAAGGGTTGTTCTTTCACTAGCTACGAATCTGACTTGGGACTTATGGCAAATGGATGTCAAGAACGCATTCCTACAAGGAGAACTTGAAGAGGAAGTGTATATGACTCCACCACCAGGCCTTGAAGATTTTTGCAAAGAGGGACAGGTTCTAAGACTTAGGAAGGCAATATATGGGTTGAAGCAGTCACCAAGGGCCTGGTATCACAAATTAAGCTCCACACTTACTGATAATGGGTTTAGGAAATCCCATTCAGATCATACTTTGTTCACTCGTCAAAACTCCAAAGGAATCGTGGCGGTCTTGGTTTATGTGGATGACCTTATCATCACAGGAGATGATAAGGAAGGAATTCAGTCCACAAAGGCCTTCTTAAACAGATCATTTGACATCAAGGATCTTGGAGAGTTGAAGTACTTCTTGGGTATTGAAGTGTGTCGGTCTCAAGAAGGGCTCTTTCTATCCCAAAGAAAGTATGCTCTTGATCTGTTGACAGACACGGGAAAGCTTGGGGCTAAACCGGCCAAAACTCCTCTTGAAGATGGCTACAAGGTCAACGGAAAGGGGGAGAAAGCTGATGAGTTATTTAAGGATGTTTCTCAGTATAGGAGACTAGTTGGGAAGCTGATCTACCTCACCCTCACACGACCAGACTTGTGTTTTGCTGTGAATCAAGTAAGTCAACATATGCAAAAGCCTACTGTATATCATTGGAGCATGGTAGAAAGGATCCTTAGATACATCAAAGGATCTCCTGGTCAAGGTATATGGATGGGCAAGAATGGGAACACTGAGATTGTCGGGTATTGTGATGCGGATTGGGCTGGTGATAGGGTGGATAGGAAATCAACCACTGGGTATTGCACCTTCGTTGGTGGGAACTTAGTCACTTGGAAGACTAAGAAGCAGAAGGTGGTATCATGTTCTAGTGCTGAAGCAGAATATAGGGCTATGAGGAAGCTGACAAATGAAGTAACTTGGCTCAAAGCACTCTTGAAAGATTTCGGTATTGCACAACCAGGGCCAATTACCTTCCATTGTGATAATCAGGCAGCCATTCACATAGCTTCAAACTCAGTGTTTCACGAGAGGACCAAGCACATAGAGATCGACTGCCATAAGGTTAGGGAGAAAGTTCAAGATGGAACCATTCTGCCATGTTATACAAGGAGTGAAGACCAACTAGCTGACATCTTCACAAAGGCAGCAAGTCTCAAAGTTTGCAAGAACATCTTTAGCAAACTTGGGCTTGTTGATTTATCACACCCATGATCAAAGGTCTCCTAATCCAAGAGCAACACACTCTTTTTCCTTTATTAAGGTTTTGTCCCAAGTGGTTTTCCTTAATAAGGTTTTTAATGAGGTGTTGCCTTGGGTTCCCAAGCTTAAGACTTTAGGGTGATTCCAAAGTCTTTAGCTTGAGGGGAGTATTGACATAGGAAAATCAAATAAGACCTATCTTGACCTACAAGGCAAGTGTGAGCACGAAAATTCAGTTTGAATAACAAGGGAAATGAAAAAGGATGGGTTGTTATTAACCACATGGTTGAAATGGTTAAATAGCTACCTTGGGAGAAGAATCAAGGTGAAAAAGTCATGCTCATGCTGCACACAGTCTTGGCAACCACACCAAACAGTCATGCCTATGCTGCACACAGTCTTGGCAGCCACACCAAACAGTCATGCCCATGCTGTCTCTTCTCTTCTCATTGGTTGTTGACAGGCTCCTCCTCTATTCAAACTCATCCACAAGTTTGAATTCGTTTTCTTTTGTGTTCACATTGTAAATCCTCTATAAAAGGGCTGTAAAGACTCAATGTATAATATACTCTTAGGAGATTCTTCTCCATAAGTCTAAGTCATTTCTCATTTTCTCATACTTCTCTTTGAGTTTTCAGATTCAATTCTTCACATTTCTCCTCTATAATCTCAATATTCTTACACTTCTTGTGTCCAAATCTACTGCGTAATCACTATCGCAATAACCCTTCACTTCAAAACTTTCAGCTTTAGTGAATGTTAAGCAATAATCTGTTGTGAAACTGACATACCTCATTACCCATTTAACTGCTTCCCAATGTTGTTTGTTAGGTAAGCTCATAAACCGGCTAATGAGACCAACAGCATAAGCGAGATCAGGTCGTGTTCCAACCATGGTGTACATGAGACTGCCCACTACACTGGAGTAAGATACGTTTTCCATGTCCTTTTCTATTTCAGCAGCCTCTTCTTTCTTTGTGCTAGAGAGTTTGAAATGCATTCCCATAGGAGTCTGAACTGTTTTGGCCTGACTCATGTTGAAATTTCTCAACACCTTTTCTAGGTAATCTTGCTGTGATAGCTTTAGAATTCCTTGACCCATGTCTCTGACAATATTAATACCTAGAATTCTTCTATCTGACCCCAAATCCTTCATTTCGAACTCCATACTTAGAACAGCTTTTAACCTTGATATTTCCTTCTTATCCCTTGACACTACCAACATGTCATCCACATAAAGAAGTAGATACACATAGTCTATTGTCCCGAGCTGTTTGTAGTATAAACACGCATCATACTGACTTCTTGTGTACCTTTGAGACTTCATGAACTTATCAAACCGTAAGTTCCATTGCCTAGGGGATTGTTTTAGACCATATAATGATTTTTTTAGTAAACACACCTTATTCCCTTTAACAAATCCTTTTGGTTGTTCCATTAGAATTTTCTCATCCAAAACCCCATGTAGAAAGGCAGTTTTGACATCCAACTGCTCTATTTCCAAATCTTGATTTACTACCATAGATAACATCAATCTGATTGTGATATGCTTCACAACAGGTGAGAATATTTCATGGTAGTCAATTCCCTCGATTTGATACAATCCCTTGGCTACTAACCTAGCCTTGAATCTTGGTTCTGTAATCCCTGGAATCCCTGGTTTCACTTTGAATATCCATTTACAGCCTATGATTCTCTGATTTTCTGGTTTGTCTACCAATGTCCATGTCTCATTCTTAAGTAGAGAGTCCATTTCTTCATGAGCAGCAGCTGACCAGTTTGCTCTATCCTTTCCCCTAACTGCTTCCTGATATGATCTTAGCTCTTCAGAGTTTACATCTTGAGCCATATTCAGAGCATATGCTGCTATGTCACAATCATCAAACCTACTAGGAGGTTTAATTTTTCTTCTTTCCCTATCTCTAGTCAACAGATAGTCTTGAATATTCTGAGCAGACCCATCTATCATAGTTTCTGATTCAAGTTCTATTTCCTTTTTGTCTTTTACTGGAGTAACTCCACCTTGAACTGAATCCTCTGTTTCAGATCCTTGAGTAGTGTTCTGATCTTCAGGAAGATCAATTGTCACCCGTTTCTTGTTTGTATCAGCTTCAGTCGCCTTTCCTGTATCTTTGTACATGATGTCCTCTCGAAAAGTAACATCTTTGCTGATCAAACACTTTCTGTCTTCACTACTCCATATTCTGTTTCCTTTTACCCCTTGTGGGTATCCCAAGAATATTCCTTTCTTGGCCCTAGGTTTCAGTTTGCCTTGGTCCACATGAAAATAAACCAAACACCAAAACTTCCTCATATGTAGGTATTCTGGTGTTCTGTCTGACCAGATTTCCTTAGGAATTTGTAGATTCAGTGGTATAGAAGGAGTCCTATTGATCATATAGACCACGGTAGATGCTGCCTCGGCCCAAAATGACTCTGAGAGTCCTGTTTCACTTAGCAAACTTCTCACTTTCTCCAAAATGGTCATGTTTAGTCTCTCCGCTACACCATTTTGATGTGGTGTGTAGGGACATGTCTTGTGTCTTCGTATTCCATGAGCCTTGCAATAGTCGTCAAACGTCTTATTGCAATATTCTAGTCCGTTGTTTGTTCTTAGAGACTTTAGCTTTTTACCACTCTGATTTTTAGCAAACACTTTCCATTCGATGAACTTAGAGAATGCTTCATCCATAGTCTTTAGAAAATATATCCAAATCTTCCTTGAGTAGTCATCAACAAATGAAATGTAATACTGACACTTAGACAGACTTGGAGTTACATTAGATGAGCCCCACAAATCCGAATGTACATACTCCAATAACTCTTGTGAGGTATATTTTCCTGTCTTAAATGGTAACTTGTGAAACTTTCCCAGAATGTAATGTTCACACTGTCTCAACTTGGTGATGTCCGAAGATTTTAACAGATCCTTCTTGATTAGTAAAGATAAACCTCTTTCACTCATATGACCCAAACGGCTATGCCACAAGGCAGTTATGTCTTCGGTTTTTTCTGTCGTGTTTACTTGCTCAACCTCTGGATTTCCATCCAAAATGTAGAGTGTTTTAGTGTAGTCTCCAGCAAGAACCTCGGTGTCATCCTTAAACACTTGAAGTCTGTAATTTTGGGACTGAAACCAGCATCCACTTGCCTCAAGCTGTCCTAGAGATATCAGGTTGCGTCTAGCAGTAGGAAAATACCTGACATTAGTCAATACAACTGTGGTTTTATTGTAATTGACTATCTTGACATTTCCTATGGTTGTAATCTCACAGCTTGTGTCATTACCCATTAGTATTTGTCCACCATTAACCTCCTCAACATCATACATGAGATCTTTCCTATAGGTCATATGATATGAGCACCATGTGTCCAATACCCAGCCTTTTCTACTGTGTTGTTCTGAAACAGTTAGCATCACTGGTTCATGATGTTGAGCTTGACCTATACTTGCTTCTCCATTCTGTCTTTGATTCCTCTTTGGACATTCCTTTTTAAAATGTCCTTCTGCTCTACATATCCAACATACCCTCTTGGATTTTGGTTTCGACTTGCTTCTACTGGTTCACTTACTACCTTTTCTTGTTGCTTTCTTTTCTGGTCTGCCTCGAGTCTGAGCCACCAAACCTTCATTACTAGTAGTAGGAAAACCTTTACCTTGGGCTTTCAGATCCAACTCAATGGAGTATGCTGACCTTGTTATTTCCTTCAAGGAAATAGTATCTTGACCTCTTCCATACTTTAAGGTATGTACCAGTGGATCGAATCTCTTAGGGAGACTATTCAGTAAGATCACAGCCTGATCTTCCTCACTTACATCCACATCCAAGCTTGCCAAATCTGATACTAACTTAGTGAATGTGTCCACGTTTTTGTCCAGATTCTTGTCCTCCTCCATTTTAAAGCTATAGAACCTCTGCTTTAGATAGAATCGATTCGGCAGAGACTTGATCTGATATGTGTTTTCAAGTGCATTCCACATCTCATATGCTGTCTTTGACTTGATAACCTTTCTCAGAACCATATCTGTCAAACTCATACTCAATAGATTTCTAACCCGACGATCCTTGTCAAGCCTTTTGGGATCTAAGCTTATCTTTGTTCCTTCTGTTTCTATCCCTTTTCCTTTGGGATCTAGTTCTGATACTGGTTGTAGTGCAGAGTCCAATCCCAGTATTTTCAGCTGAGCTAGCATTTTGTGTTTGCATAAGGAGAAATCTCCTTCACCATCAAACTTTTCAACTTCAAACCTGCCTAGTGTGGGTTCCATAGTCTGTTTCTTCTTTCTTTCTTTTGTTTCTAAAACTGATCAAGATTCAAAGAACAAGAGAGAGCAAAGAGTATCCTAGCACACACTCCTGGCTACTGCAACATAATATTACCGATACAAAAGGAGAGAGAGAGTAATTACTGAACAACAGTAAGTTATGACTTAGAGTGCACTTTCTGTTGTTTCCTACCCTCCAGTTTACCGCACCTACTTCAGCTCAACGTGGCTCTGATACCATTTGTTGTAAAATTATTCCTTAGATGCTTCCAGTTTGTGTCTTACTTAAGTGATTGTGGTTGTTTGATTTTCAGGTGAAAGAACAAGAAACAAAAAACAGGGGACACATTGATTACGAGTTCCCATAGTCAAGGTGATTGTGGTACGTCTTGGTGAGCTTGGAACAAGCTCAAGGGAGTTTCTATTACTTTGATCTGAAGTGTTACAATTGAGGTTTATCCTCTCTCACTCACTCTTGCTCTCTATTACAAGAAGATGAACAATACCAGTGAATAAAACAGCTTTGGAAAACCTTCAACACTCCTTTAGGAACTCTCTACCCTCGTATAAAAGATAAGACCTCTTTTATACTCTCTTCAGTTCTGTTCTTCCTGCAATAGCCTTAATTACATTGCTATTTTCGTATCTTCAGACAAGAGTTGAGTTGCCATTTGTGCTAGCTCCGTTTTCAGTCAATTGTACCTTGTTCTCAGACTGTCGACCGGTGAACAAATTCACGCTTGTCCCTTCCATTCAAAACACTGGTTTTGGGTGTCGTTTGGGCTTACGATTCACTTACCCGTTTTCTTTGTCTTGGGCAGGATAAGTTGAACTGGCCCAATTGAGCCCACAAGGTTCTAAAGACACGACACAGATTATACGACGGGGCCCAATCGTTTCAACAATTATGAATTATTTGAATAAATAAAATTTGAGTAAAATTATTGTGTAGAAAATTATACTTTTTACAACTAAACAATAAAATTTAACTTTTTAATTTGAAAGATGATTAAAAAATAAAATAACTAAACAACAAAACATAATTAAATATGCTTATGTGAATTTTACTTTATTTAAATTAAAAATATTTTTATTTAATTACTATAATATGTTTATTTTAAAGTTTATTTCGAAAGCATTTATGATTTGTATACTAAATATATTTGTATATATGTTACCAATTCATAATACATAATTATTTTAAATATAATTTCATTGCAATATATTGTTCAAAATTAAATTAAATTATAATTATACAATTTTGGTATGATAAGAAAACAATATATACAAATTAATTTTTAAAATTTTGAAACATATTTAAAAATACATAATAACTAAACAACAACACATAACTAAAATATGTTTATGTGAAGTTTGTTTTATTTAAATTTTCGAAAATAAATTTTTTATTTTAAAACTAATTTTAAAAGCATTTATGATCTGTATACAATTAAATATATATGTATGTATATAATACTAATTTATAATACATAATTATTTTAAATATAATTTCATTGTAATATATTCTTAAAATAAAATTATGGGCAATTGACTAAAATAACACCATTTCAAATTTTTGTTCCAAATATAGCACTAGTCATTTATATTTCCAAAAATAGCACAAATTTACTACTAAAATAATTGAAAACTTATTCCTAATGAAAAAAATTTAAACTCTAAATTGGAAAAAGTGAACCCAAACATTATGTTTTAATTTTATATATATTTTATTTAAGGTAAATAATTATTTTTATATAATAATTTATGCTATTTTGGGAATTTTAGTTTTATTGTGCTAAATTTGGAAGATAAACTTAAAATTGTGCTATTTTAGGGTATTACTCTAAAATTATTTGTAATTACATAATTATGGTATGATAAACAAACAATATATACAAATAAAGTATGTGATTATGTTTATTATATATTTGCAACTAAATTTTTGTTTGTCTACATTTACAATAATTGTTAATGTTGACTTATTGCAATTATAGTAAATAATTATTATAAATAAGGAAATAAAACATTGAAAACATAATTTATTACTTAACTTATTTTGTGTCTCGAAGTGTAAATTTAATAGAACTGGTTATGGCTTGAAATAGACAATCTTTTGCATTGCATCTGGTGATATAAGTTCTCCAACAAAAACAATAGCACCCATCACATTTTTATAAAATTTATGGGTTATTAATATTTTTTTAAACTTTAAATTGAAAACTTAGTTAGTAAAACTAAAATGAAAACATTACCAATCGGATAAATTTATATCATCATTTATCTTTAATTTATTATAAATTTAATTTTAAAAATCAGGTAAATTTTTATCATCATTTAATTTATAATTAAAATCTATTATAAATTATATCATTATTTAAAAATAATTATAATAGGATGATAAATAAACATATTTAAAATATCTTATCAGTATCCAGCTATCTTATAGTTTTACACCTTCAATTATTTATTATAGAGTATATAATTAAAAATCGGTGTTAAAATTATTTTGGTATTTGAATTAAGTATAATTAGAAATAGTTTATATTGTTTAGTGTTGAATTTAATTAACGAAACTTTAATCAAATTATATTTTTTGAAATATTTTGAGATCTGAATATAGTTAATAATACACAAAATAAAAAACTATTAATAAAAATTTAGATAATTAATAATATATTGAAATAAACTATTGATAGTAGAGTTCAATTAATCTATGTTTATTTAAAGTGAAAGCATTCAAATAGTTCTCAAAAAACAAATGAATTTGAAAAAAGTAGTTATGAGAATTCATATATCATATTGTCATCGATGCACACTCTTATTCATTTCTTTTTTTTTACTCATTAGAAATTTTTTCAATTTTGATAATCTTATTGCATTGTTTCTTAGATGCATAAATGACATCAGATAATTGATTATTAAATTTTCGTGATCACTTAGTAGAACGTGTTGAGAATGACCTATATGTTTCTTCACTTACAGTTTCAAAAAAAAACCTAGATAAAAAGTTAATTAGATAATATCAATTTAGGTACTCTATTAAATTAGATTGAGAAAAATGTTTAAACTATAAAAAGCTTCTTATCTCGTCACCAGAAACAATAAACGTCATTGTGTCTAAATGACTATAATCATCATGCCATTGGAAATATATATATATATATATGAAACATCTTAATTTTCTATGTTGCATATGTTGTTAGATAAGTTGTCCATATGGGAAAAGTACAAACTATTCAGTTGAATGGCAAAAAAGAAAACATGTTAGTTTTATTTAAAAGATTCAGAGTAAGTATCTCTACATATATTACAAAATAAATCTGTTTAATTAAAAAAAATTCAATAACATTGGTATGTTAGGAACCATCGTATGACATGTTGTTTATGGAAAATATTTGTAGAAAAACTAAGTAAACATTGCCAAGATACCGGAAATCAAATTGTTATATATGCTTATTTAAATTTGTAAAGATGACTTTCTACCGAGATAATTAAACTATCTAATAAATCTACTCAAATCTATTAAAGAGTTCATGTACATACACCTAATACTATTTCCAATCCATTTGTAAAAAAAATTCTCAAAATTACAAATGCATTTGATTCATAAAATCTATTAACCCCCCCCCCCCTTTATTGCAATAAATGAAATCTTATAAGAATTTGTAATGATGAATATTTTATATATGTCCATCATGTTATCTTAAGATAGACTTGTTATAACTATGATTGAATTCGAAGATTAAAAACGTGAACTTATCATAAATGAAGAAAAGTGGTTTCAACCATTTAAAAACGCATTTCAGAATTACCAAATTCTATGGATGTTATTTTCATATAATACTAATTTTATTGTATTAGAAATTCAATCGATCTATTCAAAGATTTTTTTGTCTCATACAGTTTACAAATGTTCTTTGCAGGCTGAAAAATACAGAATTATGTATACAATCTAGGTTATTGATACATATATTTTTTGGTATTATTTTGGCTATGACATGTGTAACAAAAAAGTTCAAACAGAGACAATGTCACAAACACTGTGCCTTTCAAATCCAAAACAAAAATAATCAAATATTCTATTGAGAAGTTTACAAAGATTTGGTCACCGATATATATGTGAGGTATATTATTTCAAAAATCTACCTAGCATCATAATTTTCAGATCCAACATACTAAGTTTGCCCAACCAAAAGATATAACCCTACATAATAGTCACATTATGCACAGATCAGGTTGGATAAACCAATAATATCTCTCAAACTACTACACCAAACAGAATGATATTTTACAGAAAATTAGGTATATCTATCACTAAATTTCAGATAGATATGAATACTTTTGATCATCATTTTTCTGCTTGCACCAAGACTGGTCACAAATTAGCACTGCATATATTTACCAGAAAACAATCATAATTTTCAGAATACAACACCAAATGACAAACCGATTGTGACGTTAGATAAACGAGGGAGTCAAGAACATTCCTACCAATTATCAGTTCGTTTGGATTAGTTTTACATATTCGTTTCTTCATTCTCCCAAAACTGGTATAATTTACTTCCTACATCCTTTTAGGTAGCTATGGTGGCTTCTCCTTCGATGTGGCTGATCGACGGCTGCTCTGGCGACATTCTAGCAGGGCTTCGATTCTCTTTGCTCTTGAACCACGAAATAAAGTCCAAAATATTCTATGATCTGAGTAAATAGTTCATATTTCTTTTGTGGATTTTCCTTTACCCGAATACCGAATCTTTCGAGATATTGCTTTCTTTGCAAGTTAAGTTTTCAAACGAACGAAAACTCGGGATGCTACCAAAATAATCAAATAGTGTGTCACAGATTTGCTATGTGATTCATATGATGAGATATGTTATTTGTGGATATGTATAAAAAAATTTAAACATGTAAACTAATATACTATTAAGTAATAAATTATGTTTTCAATGTTTTATTCCCTTAAGGTTTTTATAATTATGTTTAATTTTGTAGAAACATTGATGTGAGATGCATTACCTATGGTTAATTGGCCGTTGAATTCTATATCAACGAGTGACAATAACATAGTTGTGTGCTCTAATAAACGGGCGAATCAATATGAAGGATGTAAGTGTGTTATAGTATTAATCATTAAATAATTAATTAAGAATGTTTATTTTATATTTTTTTATTATATAACATTAAATAAATTTTTTTATTATAGAATATTAAATAATTTTTTTAATAACATAGTTGCGTGTGTTCTAAAAAATTGACGTATCACACGTTGTTGATGGTGGAAATATGTTACCGTTTCAACTAGATTCACTTTATTTATGAAGATCGGAATTAAGTGATAAGTAAGTTGATGTAGTTGTTAATAAATTTTTTACAGTTTTTAATTTTTCATATTGGTAAAAGAAACTATCTGACTACACAACTATAACAGGTTTATTAAGATGGGATTTGATAGGGAATCTAATGACGATACTGAAGATTCAACGTCTTGAAGAAATTGATGGGTAATGTTTCTAGTATCTCTAATATATTATTTGAAAAATTTTTTAACAGAATAATTTTATACTGACATGTTAATAACAAAAATATACGTGTCAACACCACAACGAGTTTCAGCTTAAATATATAAAAGGGTTTAATTTATTAGAATAATTACAATATATGTCATTAATATTAATTTAGTTAGAGAATAAATATAGTTTATTCAACTAACCAAAAATAATATTACATTTACAAAAACAATAATTTTATTTTTTTAAAATTTTTTTATACGTTAATTTATAAATAATTTCAAATAAATAATAGATTTAAGTTACTACTTTAATTCCTAATATATTATTTGAGAAACATTTTAAGAAAATAACATTACTCTGACGTGTTATTAACAGAAATACCATGCTGACGTGTCATCACTACAGTAAATTTCAAATAAATATATAAATGAATTTAACTTATTAGAATAATTACAATTATACCATTTTTATCTTGGTTAGAGAATTAATGTATTTTTATTAAACTAACAAAAAATAGTATTAAATTTATAAAAAATAATTATTTTCCTTTTTTAATTTATATATACAAAAATTAATGTTAAAATTAATTTTAAATAAAATTTAAAATAATATAAATATTTAATTTATATTACTAATAAAATATAATTTATGAATATTTTTTCCTACGCATGGCGTGGGTATAAATCTAGTTATGTTATTTATTACATAGTATATAAGATTTCCGACATTTGAATATATAGACTTTTGTTACTAAAATGAAGTATTTTTCAATATTCAGCAATTAAAAGACAATATTCAGCAATTAATAGAGAGAGATTTATACGAAATTCTCCAAAAAAAATACAAAATATAAAAGACAAAGACACAAAACTGACTTAAGTTTTCAAAATCATATACTATATTTTTCAATATTCAGCAATTAAGAAAATAATTCAAATATTTATATCATACATTGTAAAAATAGTAATAACATCTTCATATTAATTGTTAATAATCAACAAATACATATTATTTATATGGATAAAAGCATTAGTATATTTCTTGCACTTTAAATTTAAGTTCATATGAAGTAATGGAAGTACATCGCCGTGTAATTAGGGTTTTCATAAAATCAAATTTATGAATTTATAGATCGAAGTTATTACAGTTAAATTTACAAGATTAACTATTTATTTCCAGTGCTAGCAACCTTCGATTGAGTATAACAAAAACTCTCAGATTTTTGTAATTTTTTATAAATCCTAAAAACAAAAAACAAAGTATTTCGATGCGAACCGCCATCTTCTTATTTTCAATGCTAGCAACCATCGATTTGAGTATAACGCCATTTTTTGTGGCGATACAAGTTTCTATTGTGAGATTCTATCATGTGCACTTTTCAGTACAAGAAAACAGTCAAAATGCGACTACAATTTGCGACTACATACGTGGTCGCAAAATTCACGATCACATTTGCCACGATTTTGCGACTACTTTGCGAATACGGAGAAGTAGTCGCAAATTGGTCGCAAAAGTGTGACCAATACCTGTAGTCGCATATTGGTCGCAATACACAACCAATTAAAGACTGAAATGCGACTCTGTTGCGACTGATCTATGTAGTCGCTAATCAGTCGCAAAATAGCGAATGATTAGGGACTACATGTGGAAAATCAATTGGTAGTCGCATATTGGTCGCTAAAATGCGACCAATTTGCGACTACATGCTGTAGTGGCTCTTCAGTCACAAAGTGGTGGCAAAGTGCCACAATAAAAAACATGTGTGTGTTAGGTATAACGATATTTAAGCGACTACACTGTTGTAGTTGCAAAGTAGTGGCAAAGCAGTGGCAAAATAGTGGCAAAACAGTGGCAAAATAGTGGCAAAATGTTGTATATATATGCAACATCCCATTCTTTCATTTGTAGAATCGAAGGAAAAAAAATCTTAAAACATGTGGGGAAATTATAATAATTCGAGAGATTGGATGTACAGAAGGATTGATAATGAAACAAGAAATATATCGGCAGAATTTGCACAAGGCATGGAGCAGTTCATGAATTTTGCAAATAGTCAACCAATAGCTCAAAGTAGCGGATGTAAGTTTTTCTATTCTTGTATTAATTGCAAAAATGATAAATTTATTCTAGGACGGAAAATATGGAGTCATCTCTATAGTCGATGATTTATGCCAAATTATTATATTTGGTATAAACATGGAGAAGAGCTGAATGTTCAGTTAGAGACGAATACTAGTCGAGGTGATGATGTCCAAAGAAATCAGGGAGGTACATGTGGTTGTACTAGTGATGAAACAGTTGGTACATTTGATAATAGATATGTTAAAATGGTGACGGATGCATTTCGTGATACAACGACTGATGATCATCAGTACTATAATCAGAACGAAGAAGAATATAATTATAATGAAGAAAAACGGCCTGATGAAAAATCACAAAAATTTTACAACATGTTAAAAAGTGCGAAATATCCATTGTATGATGGTTGTCATGAAAGGAACTCAAAGTTATCTTTAGCTGCTTGGTTCATGAACATCAAGTCTGATTTTAATTTACTAGAAAAATATATGGATTCTTGGGCGGAGCTGTTTACAGAATATTTGCCTGAGGAGAATCAGGCAACGAGTTCATATTATGAAACCAAAAAATTGATGCAAAATTTAGGCCTCCCGTTTTATACAATAGACGTGTGTGTTCAAAATTATATGATCTTCTGGAAAGAAGATGAGAAATGAAAAAAATGCAAATTTTGCGATTCCTCCCGGTATAAGCCAAGCGAGGGCAGGACGAAAATACCTTTCAGTCGTATGTGGTATTTACCTATAGGTGATAGACTTAAAAGAATGTATCAAAGCGAGAAAACCACAGAGACAATGAGGTGGCACGCAGAGCCTGAAGC
The DNA here is from genome assembly GCA_018901945.1 of Pugionium dolabratum. Taxonomy (NCBI): domain Eukaryota; kingdom Viridiplantae; phylum Streptophyta; class Magnoliopsida; order Brassicales; family Brassicaceae; genus Pugionium; species Pugionium dolabratum. The sequence goes on from JAEVFF010000418.1 coordinate 17,575, forward strand.
AGAAGACGGAGAAATGAGTCATCCATCTGATGCTGCATAATGGAAAAATTTTCAATATCTACATCCTAGATTTGCTGCTGAATCTCGAAACGTTTATCTTGGCTTATGTACTTATATATGGGTTCAATCCATTTGGGATGTCTCGTAATCATTCATTATGGCCAGTGATTATCACTGCATATAACTTGCCACCGGAGATGTGTATGAAGAAACAGTATTTGTTTCTAACAATTTTGAATTCGGGGCCAAATCATCCGCGTGCTAGTCTAGATATATTCCTCCGACATTTGATTAATGAGTTAAAAGAATTATGGTCTACGGGAGTTGATGCATACGATGTATCGTTATATGTGAAGGAACATAATTTGGGACGACCTGTGTCAATAGGTGAAGTCTTTATAAAGACTCACACTAGACCGGATGGTTCGTATGTAGATTTGAAAGCAACACAAATCTGTGAAGTATACGAACGTAACATCCAAGAGAAGATGGCGATCGTGGAGGTCGATCCAACAGAAACGTCTGATGATACTTCCCGTCCAATTGAGCTGACTCTAGAAGAGAAGAATGAGATCTTCATTCAGATTAAAAAAAATTCAAATTTTTTTTTTTACAAATTTTTATAATTAATTTATTAATTAAATTTAATATTTTATTTTCGTTTTGTATATTTTATAGTCTTCTATTGCGGATGACCGATGCCGTCTGTATGAACTCGGTAGCCTGAACCGCGTACACATGTCGGGTAGACGTAGTGGAGTGCAATCCACTTCCCCCGAGTATGTAATGGTTCAAGAACAAAACGCGCTAATTGTACAACAAAACGCGCAGATTTTGGAAACAAATCAGAAGATCCAAGAGCAGAATAGAGAAAACCAAAAGAAGATCTGCAACTTGGATATGCTCCTCGGGAATTTTCAACGGACGGATCCCGCATTCGCCTCCTATATGCGGGATAACGATTGCCTAGCAGAACCGTCGACGACTCCGACCCCGATCTCATTCTCGCCTTCGGATTTTCAATTTTTGCCGCCGGAAACTTAGTTTTTTTTTTGTAAATTAAATTTCAATTAATAAAAAAATATATTTTTAATTTTGAATTTCTTTGTATTTAATAATTATATTAATTAGTTAATATATTTTATATTTAATATTATAATATTTATTATTAATTACTAAATAATATTAATAATAAGTAATGGTTTCAAAAAAATAATTTATTAAAATATTCAGAAATTTTTTTAAAAATATTATTAAAACATAATAATTTTGAAAATTAATTTTGAAAAATATTTTTAAAAATGTTATAAAAAATTAATTAAAAATTAAATAATATTAATAATATTATTAAAAAATTAATTAAAAATTATTGTATTAATATTTCTAATTAAAAAATATTAATAATATTATTAAAATTAATATTACTAAAAATTAATAAAAATTTTGTGGGATCCAAAAAATATTATTAAAATATATATTAATAAAAACTAATTAAAATTTATTTTGAAATAATTTAAATATTTCAAAATTAAAATTAAAAAATATTATTATTTTTAATAATATTTTTTATTTTTAATTTCAAAATATTAAATTTCTTTCAAAATAATTTTTAATTATATATTATTTTTAAATCAAATTCCGTTGTAGTCGCAAATCAGTCCCAAATCAGTCTCAATATTTTGGGACCGATTTTGCGATTACAAATTTTTTTTCCGATTATTTTATAATCAGTTGCAAATCAGTTGCAGTTTTTACCACTGATTTGCGACTGCGTGTTAACTGTGGTCACAAATCAATCATAAATTTTGGTAAAATGGATGTTTTCTTGCAGTGGTTGAATCGATTGATAGGATTTTTTGAATGGTAAAAAAGAGAGAAATATCGCGAATATAAATCGCCATATTCTTTTTCTCTCTGTTTTTGTAAAGAGTAAAGGTGTAAATGTTTATCATATTTTTTAATTATTTACTTTACCAGTAATAAATCAACATTAATAATTATTATAGTCGTGGACAAAACAATTTTAGTTGCAAATATGTGATAAACATAATCACATACTTAATTTGTATATATTATTTATTTATCATATCATAATTGTATAATTACAATAGAATTTTATTTTGAACAATATATTACACTGAAATTATATATAAAATAGTTATGTATTATGAATTGGTATATATTTAATTGTATACAGATCATAAATGTTCTCCAAATTAACTTTAAAACCAAAATTTATTTTTGAAATTTAAATAATATAAAATTCGCATAAACATATTTTAACTATGTGTTGTTGTTTACTTATTAAGTAGTTTTAAATATGCTTCGAAATTTTAAAAATTAATTTGTATATATTGTTTGCTTATCATACCAAATCATTACAATTTAATAGAATTTTATTTTGAAAAATATATTACACTAAAATTATATTTAAAATAATTATGTATTATTAATTGGTAAAATATATATATATATATATATATATATAATTGTATACAGATCATAAATGCTTTCGAAATAAACTTAAAATCAACATATTTTTGTAATTAAAATAAAAAAAAAAATTCGTAATTTAAATAATTTAAATAAAGTAACTAAATAAACATATTTGAATTATGTGTTGTTTAGTTATTATTTATTTTTAAATATTTTCAAAATTTTAAAAAGTAAAATTTTTATTTTTTAGTTATAAAAATTATAATTTTCTACAAAGTAGTTTAAAAAATTTATTTCAACATTACTCTAAAAATATTTTCATTCATACAAATTACTAAATAAATTAAATTATTATAAACCATTAAAAATTATAATATAAACCCAAAAAGTATAAATAAACACAATTAAGAAAAATAAAATGAATAATTAAGAATACTAAAAAAATATATAATACGCAAATATCGTTTTTTCAAAACAAAATTAAATCTTTAAAAAAATATCTCACATAGTAGTGGATTAGTATCTAGTTAATCTTTATAACTAGTAAATTAATGTGTAACTACCTAATATTTCTTCTTACTTTTTGTATTAAGCGTTGAGATAAGTATAATACATATCCTTCGACCTATAAAAAACAACAACACTTTTGTATTCCTTAACGTCAAATGTGTTTTTAAAACAAAATTATGTTTTAGATAGTGGTCTTCTTCGTTTGGTCGATGCCGATTGCGTCTGCGACTGCGGTCAATACTGCGACTGCGGTCAATACTGCGACTGCGGTCAATACTGCGATTGCGGTCAATACTGCGACTGCAGTATATGTTATTCATTTGTCTACTGTTGACGGTTACAGTTGCGGTTGATCACAGATTTTTAGTCGTACCGTTGTTTTAATCAGCAATCGAAAAAATTTCGACGCAGGATGTAACATCTGTCATATATAACTATAACAATTAAACGAACAATAATCTGCCGCAACTACAGATGTAAAAAATTGCGTTTGATAAACGAATATGACCAATATTTTTTTGGTTTTATTTTTAGGTAATTTTTTTTACAAAAGAAGAGACGTTTGTGAAAAGAAAAAGAATGGAAGAGAGATATAATTGAGAAGAATATGCATATAAGTTTTTTTTTTTGGTGCTTTAGTAGAACGAGAGTTGAAAAGATCGTTTTTTATAAAGAATATATCGAACAACGTAACGATTTTGGTGTTATTGCGAATTCCAACGATTATGGGTAAATAGATATAGAGAGTTTAAGGTAAGTTCGTAAGTAAAAAGTTGTAAAATATTAATTTTTCTTTCAAATTTTGGATATATCATTAAACACTAATGATCCGTATTTTATATATTTTTTTTTTGTTAGAATCCTCTGATCTTCGAATCGTAGGATCTATTTCAAAATACTCGGTAACATTCCAAAATATACAAAAGTTGTACATATCAAAGGAAATTTAGCGACGCTTCAAATATGCGAAAATCGTTCGTACCGTAGAAAATTCGGAAATCAATATTTACACTTGGGTCGGATCTAATATTGGGGTTAGGAAGTCCATTTCGAATAACCAAACTTTATATAATTATATATAATATAGATTTCATTCTTTGTAATTTCAGAAGATTGAATATTCAGAAGTTAGCACCACTAATTAACCCAAAGTTCACTTGGTGGTTATTCTTTACTTTACTTTTCTGTTTTGTTTTCATTTCAAATTCTTCTTCAAATCGCAAACAAAAGAATCATGAGATTGATTTTTAAGCCGTTAAAAAAATCGAAGCTTGATCATACCTAAACCCTAAGAGTATCATGTAAATACAAACATAACCATTTATGATTCAAACATTAATGAAAAAAATATTAAAAATCCTTAAAACTAGATAATTGATTTATCTTAGTAGAAATTGTTGATATATCTCGATTTAAAATTTTCAGTAATTCTTCAAACTAAAACTCTTATAAGCTTTTATTTTAAACTAGGTGACAGCTCGCGCGTACTGCGCGGATTATGTTGTTTTTATTATTGTTGTTTGGTCGGTGAAACATATACCATTTTTATGATTAGTGGCTTTTTATAATTTTTTACCGATATTGACCATAAATTTTTTAACTTGTTAATTAAGTTAGCCTTCAAAATATATTCGAACCGAAAAATTCTATTTACTGAAATGGATCTTTATAATGTATTGGATTGTAAATTTTTTTATCAGATAGGTAGTGTTTTAAAAAATAGAATAGTATATTAGTGAAAACTTGACATATAAAAATTCTAGTATTTCTAACTATTTAAAAAAAATTTTAATCTACATATATATTTCGAAAATAGAATATTTCACACTTAAATATATTAGCCGCTCGTAAAAAGGTTTTTCTAATTATTTCAACAATGGTAAGCAAAAAAATGTTAGTTTTACTACACATACATAATTTTATAAACATATCTCTTTGTCGAGAAAAACCATTTCCAAATCCATAAGTGTGTAAGCAAAAAAATGTTAGTTTTACCAAACATATAATTTTGTAAACATACCTCTTTGTCAAGTAGAAGCATTTCCAAACCCATAAGTGTGTTGTCTTTGTTAAAATTTCAGGCTTCCCAAAAATGAATAAATCGCACTAATATTTCTTCGTTACAAAAATTTTCCATCACAATTGTTGAAAAAAGCGAAAGTATGAGGTTGAGAAGAATTTTTTGATATCATTATTAATTTATAAAGAATGTGTGCAAGGTTTGTGATGAAAGGTATGATGTTTAATAATGTTAGGATAGTAGTGGACAATAAAAGGTGAGATGGTAGTGGGCAAGACAATAAAAGCTAAGGTGGTAATGGTTAATAATAGGTGATTTAGTGGTTATAAGTTTTAATTTGTGTAAGTTTAATCGTCAAAATTTTTGTGAAGTTTTTAGAATTTAGAGATTTAATTTTATAGAAATTATTAGTAAATATTTTTGGTTTAAAATGATGTGGATAAAGTTGGTGATGTGTCATAATTTTAGAACTTATTTATTGGCTTAGGTGGATAGCTTTAGAAGCCTCAAATAGCTACTTTTATTTAGTAAGATTTACTTATTACTTTAGTTTTCTAATAATAATACTAATTTTAATATTAAAATATTTTAAAATATTTTTAATAGGAAAAAAGAAATTTTATAAACCCAAACATAATATTTTAATTTTTTTTTCTAATTAATTCAGAAAAAAATATTTTTATATAAAAATTTATGCTATTTTATATTTTACTTTTAATATGTTAAATTTGGAATAAACATTTAAAATAATTCTATTTTAAAATATTACTCTAAATGTTTTCGTATATCTACATCCATATTTTTTTTAAATTATAGTAATGTTAACACGTAACAAAACCGAGAAGCTCATAATTTTATTAGTTCTTGGTCCTGTTCGTGCCAGGCTACACTTAATGCCATAAAGAACCTAAAACACCATCCTGTAAAAGAACCTCGTACGTGGCAGTTTTGAATCTTACGTGTTAGCTTCAGAGATTTGAAGAGATATCGAAGACAACATCTCCAAGTGCCAACTACTTAAAAGGTGTTTGATAGTAGTATGTCTCCTCAACACTTCCACCGCTTGGTGTTGTTTGTTTGTTTGAATACATCGTGTCATGTATATAAAATTAATAACTTGTTTCTTACGTAAACGGTGCAGCTATAAATAGCAAGAGGTTTTGTATACTCAATTTTGTAGTAAGTATAAAGATGAATGCAAAGATATTTATCGTATGGTCGCTTTTGTTAGCCGCTGTTGTTGTGGCTGTCGCAGCAGATGCTTCCGTGGATGACAAGAAAGAAGGTTTTTAGTGTTCTTTATTTCTAGGTTTTATAAACTTAATAGAATCTTAATGTTAGAAGTGGTTTGAAACAGGTGGAAATCCAGTAGAGATACCAAATGTAAATGACAAAGGAGACGTTGCGGTTGAAACCGCAGTTGAAGAAGAGAAAGACAGTAATTACGACGTTGATCAAAGAATAGGCGGGGGAGGATGGAAGGGAGGCGGAGGGCAAGGAGGAGGATGGAAAGGTGGAGGTGGCCAAGGGGGAGGATGGAAGGGAGGTGGTGGTCATGGGGGAGGTGGTCAAGGTGGGGGTGGGAAGGGAGGGGGGGGTCAGGGAGGGGGTGGAGGGGGTCGAGGAGGCGGTGGCAAAGGAGGTGGTGGCGGTGCTGAGTTAGACACCGAAAAAGTAGATGGTGTCTCAGATGATGTACACAGTTTTGGAGGTAGCCAAGGAGGGGGATGGAAGGGAGGAGGTGGCCAAGGGGGAGGATGGAAGGGAGGCGGTGGCCAAGGGGGAGGATGGAAGGGAGGTGGTGGCCAAGGAGGAGGATGGAAGGGAGGTGGTGGTAAGGGAGGTGGTGGTAAGGGAGGTGGTGGTGGCGTTAAATTGGATGCTGAAGAAATAGATGGTACTTCATATGATGTACAAAATTCTGGCGGAGGCGGAGGCGGAGGCAAAGGAGGAGGCAGTGGTCGAGGAGGTGGAGGCCAAGGAGGAGGCAGTGGCCGAGGAGGTGGAGGCCAAGGAGGAGGCGGAGGCAAAGGAGGAGGCGGTGGCCAAGGAGGAGGCAAAGGCGGCCGAGGAGGTGGAGGCCAAGGAGGAGGCGGAGGCAAAGGAGGAGGCAGTGGCCAAGGAGGAGGCAAAGGCGGCCGAGGAGGTGGTGGCCAAGGAAGCGGAGGTAAAGGAGGTAGTGGAGGAGGCAAAGGTCAAGGAGGAGGAGGTCGAGGAGGTGGTGGCGGCGGGGGAGTGTAGAATCCACCATCTCTACTAATAAACTAAATGAAATTATAAGTATAGATATACGTGTATGCGAAAAGTGAACTATAATAAATAACGTTCGATGTACGATTTGCCGATGTATTGTGCTACCGTACATAGCCTACGGGCAAAAGCTTAAATGTCATGCAAGTTTTCTTATTTCTACGTCAAATCAATATAGTCTAGTTGTTAGAGTTATTTTCAAGATTTCTTCAAGTTTGGTGTTACCTATCTCACAAATTCGGTCACTAAAGACTATTGAAAAGTATATCAACATAATGAGTTTAATGACTTCAACTTTGTGTCTGAAAGAGAGTTAGTTGTATGAGACAACTTGTACCGCAAATCTACCCAACCCATTAGATATGAGCTTTTACATTGATCTTAAAAATAACAGAAAACGAAATGTTTCCAGGACGAAACAATAATATTCTCTCTTACAATTACAAGACATGAAATGTTTTTTGTGCGTATCTCTAATCGATAAGTTTTGTTTATTATACCTTCTCTATAGTGTAGATCTTTTATAGCTTATTGGTAGATGGTCTTGTAGAAAGTTTATACATATTTTTAAAATTTGGATATGATCTAGTTTTTCCTCTAAAACAATCCATATAGTTTCATTTACACGATGTTTATCTGTAATATTATTTTCCCGACAAACTTATCTTCCTACAAAACAAAATTTGAAATCTGTTTACCCCTAAATGCATTTTTTATCGGCTTAGGATGTTTAAGAAATGCTTAGAAATAGAAATTTAGTTTGCATGTTCATATAAGGAAGGTTTCAGGAAGATACAATGACCCACCACAATGACTATTATCAAAATCACTAAATCCATCAATGCAAAAACCAAAATATACATTACTAATTTGTTTACCAAAGTCAGTGTGTACTTTGTTGAAGTTTTTCACACTATTGCATCAAACTAATGAATGACCTCTTCATCTTGTTGTGAATATTTAGCATGTCATTTCATCAATGCATATATTCTTTTAGATTGGTACATTCGTTTCAACCTATTAGTTATAAGAAAATACCACATATGTTGATATGGTATTTTAGTATGGTGATGTGTTGTAATATTGACATATTTTAACTATTGTTTTGCATGTTTTTAAGTCTTTATAAGTATTTTTAGTCTTTTATAAATATTTACTGGTTTTAGATTTTATTGGATGAAAACAAACAATTGTAAATAAATTAAAATACAAGTTGAAATATCAGAAGTTTGTCACTCTTTTAAAGTTTTTCCACCGTTGTATTGTGTTCAAACCTTGTCACAAGACAGAGGAACGAGTTAGCTTTCAGTTTCAAGTGGTTTGAACGCAATCCAACGGTTCAACCAAAGGCTATACCAGTTTTCGTAAACACAGTCATGTGCTATTCAGCGGAAAAAATGGGTTGGGGCCAGATTTGACCCAATCCAATCCCAATTTGATCTAATTCTACTTTGCAACTATTTAAAAGTTTTTTTAGATACTTTTAGGGCTATACTTTATTTTCTTTAGGAGTTTTGTGGCTTTTGCACTTGGAAGGACTTGAGATAAAAAATCTTGATTCCAAACTTTATTCACAAGATTTCTAAACCTTTTTATCTTTTATTCATGCAGTTTTTTTATTATAGTTATGATTTGTTCATCATTATTCGGGTTTGAATAGATTTCTAGTTAGGTTTTATGGTTTTCAAAAAGATTTCAGGAGTCACTAGATTAGGATGCTGAAATTTAAGAATTTTCACTTGGATTTTCATTTAGGTTGTTTTTATTGTTTAGTCTAACCTGATCAATTATACTATGATATTAGGATTGATGAAACGTATCAAAAATATTGTTAGGTTTCTTGAAGATAACCTATATGAGCAAATTATCCTAAACCAACGAAAGCCAATGTTTAGACATTTTGTGAACATATTTGAATTTGAACAATAATGTGTGTTTAAGAATTTGAACTTAAATAACAGTTTAGAAGGATAAATAATTAGACATAGTAAATTAGTGCAACAACATTTGACTGGGTAGATAGTCGTGTTTTAAGTTATAGACTACACTTAATCAATCCTTAATTGATTCCCTACAAATTTCTCTAAACCTAATACTTTTCGTATTATAAGTTTACATCAAAAGAAATTCCTGCTATTTATATTATTTACCCACAGTTTTTTTATATTTTGTCTTCTCATAAAAATTGTTATTATAAGAATTATATCGTAGCGATTGATGTTTTTGGATTCGATCCCTAAATACTAATATGTTTGCGTGTGTATTTGTATTAAGTTTCTTTGGGTTAAAACCTGAAAGAGCATATAGCTAGTATCTTGCATTCCGGTTGAAACATTTGCTATAGAAAGAAACGAGGAAGGAAAGAAGACCGAGAACAAACAGAAGAAAGAAAGAGAAAGGAAGAAAAAAAAGAGGAAAGAAAGGAGGAAGGAAAGAATGAAGGGAAGCAATCGAAGTAATTTCAATTTTTTGCCGGTTTAACGTGGAAATGGTTCTTCCCAAAGTTATAAAGATATTACGTCAAACTACAAATAGTTTGCAAATTTGATGGTAATCTATCACTAATTTAGTGGTAAATCAAATTCGACGTAATTCTCCAATATTAATGGCTTCTTTCTTGTAAAGTTTTTCTTAAAAAAAGTGAAAATACACTTTTTATCTGGTTAATAATACTCTTATTTAAAATTTTTATATAAAATATCATTTTTAAACTATTTTCTATACTTTTATAAACTTATTTTTTCCATTTTATAAATTAGTTTACAAACATTTACAAATTTTCTCTATTTTCATAAATAGCTAAATCTATCAACATATTATAAACCTTATAAGTATATTAAAATATTCTTCAAATTCTTTATAAAAATTTATAACAAATCTATAAATTTTCATGTATTTATATTTTTATAAATAATCTTATAACCACGTAAAAATCATATTTTCGAAAATAAAAAAAAAACAATAATATTTTTTTAGTGGTATCATAGAAACAACATTTTTGAATCCATTTTCTTACATATTTTTCAGAAAAAAAAATAGAAATAAGAATAATACCCTAGAATAGAATAGTATATTTTAAAGTTTGTTTCCAAATTTACCATTATAAAATTTAACTCTCAAAATTAGCATAAATCATTATGTAGAAATACTTATTTACTCTAAGTAAATTATAAATAAACTTAAAATATTATATTTAAGTTTATTTTTTCTAATTTATGGTTTAATTTTTTCTATTAAAATATAGTTTTAATAAATTTTTATCTTAAATTTGTATTATTATTGGAAATTTAAACTAATGATGTTATTTTGGAAATAAAATTTAAAAAGTATTATTTTATACAATTGCCATCAATATTTCAATTATTCAATAAATCATACGTTTTCCTTTTTTGCTATTTTTAAGCCGGGTCTGCAAATGATCAACCTAACCTTATCAACTAACTGGAAGCATAGGTTGCATAGCTATCTAACTCTTTAACCATGATTATAAGTTACAACATTTAGTCAGTTACATTGAATAATTTGATAATTATTCTTCCAATATGACTCTAAATGTGATTTAGGGTCGATAAGATACATTTTCTTGTGAGTGTTGGAACTTGTTTCTGTACCAATGGTTTTGGCTAGTGGTCCAGTACATTTTCAAAACAATTCAATTGTCGGAATTCCAGATTTTATAATCGTTGCATTTCTCATTAAGTGCATTAAAATATAGTTTATTCATATATCAAAAACAATATTTAATTGAATGAAAAATAAATGTATAAAATAGATTATTTGATAAGTATAAAATAAACAAGTGTAATTTATTTTATATTAGAAAATAAAGATGAATCATTCTTATATATATAATGGAGAATTCTATATTTTTTAGTATTTTAAGAATAATGTAAAACAAAAAAGTGAATTCATGATAGACCATATGCGTTAGCGCGCCGAAATGAGTCGAGATGAACACATGCTTGGATCGGTTTATGTGTGAGTTCTGGTAGATGGACTTTTAATCCACTAACCAATTTTTGCATCAATTTTTTGTGTGTGTAATTGATCAATACATAAATGTTAAATTTGATCAAAATAATAATAATAATAAATCTTTATTATTATTTGATATAATTTCTATTATTATCTCAAATAAAGTGAGTAATTGTGTTATTTTCTTAGTATATATTGACAATCTCTCACATGATCTTATGATCACACTCGTATCTTCTCGTTCTATATTTTGATCTTTCTCTCCATCATTTTTATTATTTTCTTTGAGATTACAACACATAAAAAGTTTTGAAAGTTTATGATTTTGGATAATGCAAATCATAAGAAATACGCAGTTGTATCATGAGATTTTGAATATCATGCAACTTTTACATTGTGGGACATTTTCAAAATTAATACAGAGCATCTCACCTTTTCAAATCCGTTTTTAAAAATTCTTGTATCGATATTTTTTTTAGTTTATGTATTTTTTATATTTATTCAATTGCCTATACTGTAGAAATAGTATTTTTATAATTTTAATTTTTAAAAATTTCGTTATGTTTACCGGACTAACAAAAATTGATTATTTTGTGAAGTATTTGTGGTATAATAACAAAAGTTTGGATCTCATTTGTTTTGGAAATTTTTCGTTCACCTCTAAGTCAATCTCATTTGACTTTTTTTTTAGTTTTATTTAAAAAACAAATAATTTTTTATGATTTATTTAAATCTGAAAATATTTTTAAACTGTATTTTCTTTGTATAGAGAGACTATTAGATTTGAATCTTCTGATTTGATCAAATTTTTTCAGGATTTATTAAAATCTGGGAAGGAAAAATTTTATTTCTTTATGGTGATTTATTCAAATAAAATTTTGATTTCTAATTTTTCATATTTTCGAAAAATATTTAATTTGCTTTACAATTTATTGAATTGTTAATTTTGAACTTATATTAAGTAAATATTTTTGGATTTGTACAAAACAAATAAAAAGTATCAATAAAATGATAACACAATAACAATAACGTTTATTATGCAACAAGTATACTGAGTCGATATCCCAAATTGGGAGTGGTTTACAACCAATGAATTTGTTTGCAATACGAATTGAAATTTTGATGTTTTTATTAATCTCCGAATATTGATTTGGAGGTAATATTAGCTACAAGTCTTGTGAGTCGATACACTAATATCGTATTAATAGTGGTCTGCCACATGTAACTGTGTCAATAATGTTTAAAGATACTTCTAAAAATAATCACTTATTTCAAATAAAAAATGTTTAAAAAAAGTTCAGTGGAAAATATCACTAATGTGATATGTGAAAAGGTTGACGTATGTCTAGCAAAATTGACTTCTTAGACCTATTTGACTTAAACATACATGTAGTATAGTTTTAAAAATCAAAATAATTAGGATGGTGGCATTACATTGCTACCACCATTGATATCTATTTTTGTAGATGTGTATATTTGATAAGACCAAGAATATCACGTTAAAAAAAAATAAAGGGCAAATGTCTAAAATAGCACCTTTCTAAGTTTTTATTCCAAAAATAGCATCATTAGTTTAAATTTCCAATAATAACACAAATTTAAGATTAAAATGCATTAAAACTATATTTTAAAAGAAAAAAACTAAATCCTAAATTAGAAAAAATGAACCCAAATACAATAATGTAAGTTTATATATAATTTGTTTAAAATAAATAAGTATTTTTACATAAGTATTTGTGCTATTTTTGGGAGTTTAATTTTGGGATGCTAAATTTGGAAGAAAAACTTAAAAATGTGATATTTTAAGGTATTACTCTAAAATAAATAAGCTGGAAAAAAATCTAACTTGAAAAACTATAAAAAATAGTTATATGTGATAAAAGATAAAATTTTAATGACATTAATGTGTTCTTTTGAATACATAAGATAATTTATCGAAATCTTTCTCGTCGATCACTCGAATCAAATGGAATTGCGAGATAAAAAAATAATCTCAAATTTTTAAACAGATGATGAACGAAAAATTACATGACTTTGAGTTGTCTTAGAAAATTTGGGGAAAAACGTTTCTTACCACATAAAATCATTGACAAGATATCATATGAACTTTAAAAAAATAAAGTACATAGGTACAAATACCTAAAAAGTGTGGGAGCGTATGCAAAAATAGCATTACAATCTTCTAAACAGTCACCATCAAACAAAAAAAATAGATTGTATGTAGTGGTTAGTTATGTTTTAAAGACAACATAAAATTGTTAGACAACTGATCTTAAATGGTGTTATCTTAGTAGAATATATCTAATCGAATGACTACCTATGATTCATATATTAACGATGTCATGAGATTAAATTATAAAATCATCAAGAGCAATGAGTTTAAAGCCTCATTTAAAAGCATATTTGATGAAAACTCTACCTATGTGGCTGGAGATCCCATGATGTAGGTTAAAAGAGAAAACTAAATCAAACTAAATATGTTAATTCTTGTACGTGTAAAGGATAAGCGTTGCTTTTAATGATTGAAGACTATAACTTTGAGAATTGGAGTTTTACACAACGCTCCGTTAAAAAAAGATAATGAAAAATCACTTTGTGAGTGTGAAATACGGCTGTTTTTAAGAGAATGAAAAAAATGTTATATTTTCCAAGTTCACTCACAATTAACCATGCATGTTCACGACCAAAATGAACACAATAAAGAACTTAGTTGTTTGAGAAAATCAAATTGTGTTATAGTTATTGTCTTGGTTTACATCAAAGTCTATGGGGTTTAAGACATCATGCTCATCTCCTGGTCGAGTAAATTTGATACTTAACAATACTTGGTTCAAAGCTAAAAAATTCTACCAACTCATGTACAATGCATTTTTCGTTTGTAATCTCAAAAGTCTTTCCATCAAATCTTTTTGAATCTTGTCGATTATTCATGTGTTTAGAGTTATTTCTATTCATTTTTGGAACTTGTTTTTGAACAAATGGTTTTGGCCAGTAATTTGGTAGGTTTTTCAGACAACTCAATTGTCAGAATAACCAGATGTTGCAATCGTTGGATTTCTCGTTGTGATCACTAAAATATAGTGTATTCATTTATCAAAAACAAAGTTCGTTTAAATGAAAAATGAATGTTTAAAGTGAGTTGTTTGATAAATATAAAATAAACAAATATAATAAAGATACTGATAAATACTCTTGTATAAATAATTGAGAAATTCTGAAAAGGTTCAATATCTTAAAATAATATAAAGGAATAAAAGGTAAATCCATATTAAACCATATGTGTGTGCGAGCCGATATGAATCGAGATGAGCTCGATCGTACTCAGTTCGGTTGAGGTATATGGACTTTTATTCCAACAATCAATTTTTGCATCAAATTATTTTGTGTAATTGATCAATACATGAATATCAAATTGATCAAAATAATAATAAAAAGTTTTTATTATTATTTGCGAATTGATTTAATCAATTTTATAACTTATTTTCATTATTGTCTCAAACAAAGTAAATAATTAAATGGTTAGTACTTCTAGAAAATATGGAGACTAAAATTCTTCTAATTCCTATATCATTTTCTCAAGTGATTTTATAATCACACTTACATCTTCTTGTTCTATTATAATCTCACTCACATTTTCTTGTCAACATTTTTGTTCTTTCTCTCCATCATTTTATATCTTATTTATTTGAGAATACACCACATAAAATGGTTTAAAAATTTATGATTTTAGGTGATACAAATCATGAAAAATATACAATTATATATTGGAATTTATAACGACATACAACTGTCACATTACATAACATTTTCAAAATTAAAAAAAATATTATGTCTCTGTCTTTTTTCAAATTTTTGTATATGTATTTTGTTTTGTTTTATATATTTTTTTATAATTATTCAGTTGTCCATATATTTAAATTATTTCTCCTTTCCTATAATTTTCTTTATGTTTTACTTTCAATAATACGCAGGCTCTTTATATTCTTATTTTATCTATTACTGTTCTACATCTAAACTTGATTCCTCTCCGGCGACCAAAAAACTTAACACCATCTCCGTGATTTCCAACCCTCTATGCAACTTAGAGTTTTTATGATTAGAACAACATCTTACAGTGAGACCATAACAAACGATAAACATTTCCAATACAAAGGTTTGAGTTTCCACAATGCAAGTTTAAAGACAACAAAGAATGTCTTAATCCGAACCAATGTTGATCATATCAAGATCTGTGTGTTCAGAGGATTCATGACATCTTTTGAAAAATTTAGACATTCAAGGAAAGCTTTTGAGCTGCAAGTGCTTCAGCCTCAAGGGTTGGTTCCCAGAGAAGTGTGGTCTCTGCCAAAAGTGCAGTTACAATGTATGGATCCATGTTTGATGCTGGACGCCTATCTTCCAAGTAACCTATATATTGATATGTTAGCGATACAAAAGAAAACAGAAAAAAACCAATGTTTACCATTCCAGAATCATTACCTTTTCCCTTCTTCTCGGTATCACGCCCGACTCGAATTGAGCATCCACGGTTAGCCACACCCTATTGACCAAGTTACAAAGTTCAAAATGAAAATGTGCAGAGAAAGAGACACAACATAGGGATATAAAATGTGTAATCTTTCACTACAATTGCATATTACATACCCATGAGAATTGGTCAATACTAGCTGTCTCATGCTTTCCGGTTAACCTTCTCTCATTGCCTTCACCATAGGCACTGATGTGTTCCATATGGCGAAGCGAAAGGTTCAAAATCGCCTTCTTTATAACCTCGAATCCTCCTTCATCTCTCATGCTTTTTGTACTGTAATTGGTATGGCAACCAGCACCATTCCAATCGCCTTCTATCGGTTTAGGATCAAGCGTTAAGACAACACCAGCTTGCTCTGTAATTCTCTGTAAAAGATAGTAATAACAACAGTTACAATAACTTCAACTCTCTGCAAAAGAAAAGAGAGTTCTGATTACCTCAAGAAGGTATCTTGCACACCAAACATGATCACCAGCTTCGATTCCTACGCTCGGGCCAACTTGAAATTCCCACTGTAACAAAAGGTTCAACTTTGTAAACCTTACAAATAACAGAATCTATTATCAGATCTCCATTGAAAAAAACAAGAGACCTGTCCTGGCATAACTTCACCATTAGTACCACTAATGTTAATTCCAGCATATAAACAAGCTTTGTAATGAGCATCTGAAATGTCACGTCCCCAAGACTTTTCAGCTCCAACTCCACAGTAGTAAGGACCCTTTGAAACCAAAATAAAGTTTATTACTTTTTTCTTTTTGTAAACCAACACAATAACATACTTTCCGGTTTTTACAAGACTATCACCTGGGGACCAGGATAGGCTCCAACAGGCCAACCCAAAGGCCAGTTAACATTTGGCTGAAGTAAAGTGTACTCTTGTTCAATGCCAAACCTAAAAACCATGATGAAGTATTCAAACGTAAGCACCATATTGTTAGTATGATACGATTACAATTGCGATTTTCGGGAAATAACAAACCATGGCAATTCTTCATTGACCTTCTTGTTATTGAAGATCTCAGCAGCTCTGGCACGTTTGTTTGTTGGAATTGGTTCACCAGCTGGTGTGTAAGTATCACATATAACCTTTTTCCACATAGGAAAAGCTCAATGATTAGTGTGTGATTGCGAGAAAGGTTTGCTTATACTATCGAATTCGATGACACATACCAATATGTTATTACCCCCACGGAATGGATCTCTGAAGATAGCTTGTGGACTGAATCAAACAACAACAAGATACGAAACATTGTGATTGCTAAAAAAAGATAGGATAGAAATGTTAAGTGCCTGAGGGGGAAATTCTTACTATAGAATCACTTCACTATCTTCACCAGGTGCTTGTCCGGTACTCGAACCATCATAGTTCCATTTAGGAAGCTCAGATGGATCTTCGACAGGCTTTTCAAGAGTCTGAAATCGTTTAAGAAACCATCCATTAATCTATTAGCATCATAGTTCTTGATATAGAGTTACTACATTCTAAAGAGTATCATTTCATACCCTTGACTTGCTTCTAAGGTCAATACCAGATCCTCCAATCCTATTCAAATAAAATAAAAAGACAAAATCTTTAAGAATCTCACATCAGAAGTTTGGTGAGATCTTGAATAATATATAAAAGATATGAGTGAATCCAAAGTTACCAAATGTACTCAGCGATAATCCGATCAGTGAAAGGTTTGGTGTCTAAATTGAGAAGACTCTCAACTCTGTTGATTGTACTGTTATCAGATTGTAGAGACATCACTCTAAAGCTTCTTAATTTGCTGTTCTGCTTCTTCTGTTTCAACATAACCGAGCTCCATAACTTGGAAGATGTAATGGAGCTCGGTTTAGTGACTCTCATTTGACATGTTGGAGAAGCTGCCAAGATCTGTGCCATTTTCTTTTAAGCTTGGTTCCCTAACCAAATCCAAATCAGGAATCTACAAACTTTATTATATTAATTTAAATGACATTACAAATTTGTGCTTTTTGTTCTAAATCATCCTGAGTCTGATTAAACTAAACTGAAATCACTAAAAAGGTGATTAGAAAGTAAACAAATACATTAAGTTAAAAGCAAAAGACAAAGAGATCCAATTAAAATACCAAAAAGGTGTAAAAGATCACTGCTGAAACTGATTAAGAAAAGTGTATAACTTTAGTATACACTAGTGTTTAGTTTTACCAGAAAGGTGTAGTCACTTACCAGAAACAAATGGGTTTCCAAATCAAGAAACAAGATCAGATTCAAATGCTGGAAAAAAGAAGAAAAACAGAGAATAGTACTGAAAGAAAACGAGGATGTACCTGGACTTGAAGAAGACTTAACTCTGATTCTCAGGAGATGTTAAGTGTTTGTAACAGATGGCAAAGAAAGAGTTGACAAAATATGAAGAGAGAAAGGCTTTAAAACTAGAATATGTTTTCTTAGAAAGAAATTAAAAAAAAGGTATAAATCTATAAAAAAAATTTAAAAAATGGTGGGTGAATAAATCGTGATAGAGAGAGTGTGAAATGGCTTTTGCCAAAGAGATAGGGCTGCGACCTACGAGTGGCGCAAATTTGAGTTTCATTTTTTATTTTTATTATTTTTTTTTTGGTAAACGCTTTGTGTCTTCTGTAGATAAGATGTCGCTGTGCCTCTCAACTTCATCACTCATACTTGTGCTTTTTTTTTGTTAGAATTGTGCCTTTTTTTATTAGATTTGTGCCTTTTTTATTAGATTTGTGCCTTTTTTGTTAGAATTGTGCCTTTTTTGTTAGATTTGTGCCTTTTTGTAATTACTTTAGAACATATTTAAATTATGTTTTGTTTTCGTAGATTATCAAATTTAAAATTATTTTGTAATAACTAAATTAACACATATTTTTTATATATATAGTCAAGTAAAACTCTTGATATGATATATATTTTTCTATGTTTGTTGTAGTCATTGGTTTGACAATATCTTATTATATAATTAATTTTGTTTGGAAGGAATAAATTGGTTAATGGCAATGGCAAGCACTACTTTTACATCTATTATATTAAAGGTGAAATTTTCATATTGAATTATTGAGTTATTGGACCGATCTATTGTGATTTACGTGATAAAAAAATTAATTTTATTTAAAACGCACGAATTGGATCAAACCGATTTTGGTGGTTGAGATCTATGAGTGTTTTTCAATGTATTAGATCAGTTTATGGTTGAGTTAGATAGTCTATAATCGAGTTTTGATATAATGTTAGATTATGAGTTTCCAAACCGAAATTCATAAGCAATGAGAGAATTATAGCATATCTTTTATATATTAATCAAATCTAATATAAATTATAGATATAATATATTCTTACATGTTTAACTACATTTGTTTGTTGTTGGTTAAACATTTTAACGTGCATTGTTGAATGGTTAAAACATGTTTTTTTATCTTATTTGATAGAAAAACATCAACCCATTTCACATTTTTTATTCATAGATACCAAGCATCTCACTCTAAAAACCTTACATGCATTCATAAAGCTAATTTTTTTGTTAATAACATTCCTTTATAAAATATTTTGATTATTACCGATTATGATGTTTAACCATAATTCTATCATAACTACGACTAAAAAAAGTCCATAACTAAACCGTCAATCAATATTAGTTTCCAAATTCGCTTGGCCCAATTTTTGTGCCAGTGAGATCGGACTTGAGCGGGATCATTCTACCCATGATCTGGACTGCGACTTTCTCCATCACTCCGATGATCAGCACAATTCGGTTCTGATTCAAAAAAAGAAAGGATTCGAATCCTTTCGAATCGACTAGAAATTGGACTGATTTACCTTCTTTTTCTTGGGAATCGCATCTCCCGAGCATCTTGGTTGCGATAATGGTGGTGTCACTTTCAGAAACTGGGTTATTTGCCATAACTCCCAAATAACTGAGGATTGCGATTTGATCTCGACAACCGTACTTCTTCCCTGAATTAAATCTTGTGGTTGGCAGTCTTCAACGATAATGGTGCCTTCGGAATCAAATCCCTCCCCTTATATAAAGAGTAGGACCTCATCCCCTGTAAAAGCACACGCTCAAAAGTCTTTTGCACCCCTACTTCTTCTTCGTTTTCTCTCTTTCAGCGAGAATCATCTCTACCACCGAGTCTTCGAGGAGGTTCATAGGCCATTTATCCTCAGCTCCTCCCTCGCTCTGATCGGAAAGCCTCTTCGATCTCCCTTCAGCACCCCCCGATTCGAGCCTTTGCGATTCGCATCGAGCCATCCTATCCGGTGAAGTTTCGATCTCAATCGGGCTCTCAATTACCTCGGCGATCCCGATTAACCGGCATCCCCTCACTCCACTTTACCGAGTTATTTTCGGGTTCGAATTTGGGCATTTTCCCTTTTGGTTTTTGCTCAGCTTTGTTGAGTTATCTCTTTTACAATTTTTGACTTCTGTCAAACCGGCCACAGTCAACAATCGCCCATTGCAACGACTATTACTGGAATACTAGTGTCCAAAAATTGCTCGAAGATCAAAAAACCAGCCCCGATAAAGATTCGGGCGTTTGACAACTCCGCAGTTTTCAAGCGGTTTGAAACAACCCGTATCGGAAAGATATTGAATATGATCATGCAAGTTCATAGGATCCACAGTTTCATCACACTCTTGCCAATAATTTGGCAATGTGAGGGGCGCGTTCAAGGCCAAGACTTGGACCAAGGCAGATTTATGTTTTGATTCAATTCAGAAGCAAACATCCTATCGGTCCTTGAAAAAAGGCCCTACCACTTTGACCAATGGATGACAACCCTTGAGAGGTGGATCCAAGCGCCAGGTCTGATTTTTCCTCAAAAATTCTGTTTTGGGTGCGAACTATGGGAATTCCAACCCACTATTGGATGGAGGAGACAATCATGGATATCATTCAAGCCATGGCAACCTCCTCCACTATGATGTGGGAGAGGCTAGAATAAGGTTCCTCTCTAGGTTGATAAACCCCTGATCTTCATAAGAGAATTGGAATTCGCAAATGGAGACATAGTCACGATGACTTTCAACTACGAGAAGCTAACCAAATTTGGTGAGAGATGTCACCGAATCACTCATAATGAAAGACACTGTCTGGAGAAGACATGAATAGAGAGGCGAAAAGGCCGACATGGTACAAAGAGACGGAAGAGGAAGCACTTCAGGAGAATAGGAAAATCATAAGAGGCTCCTCATCTTCCAACCAAGGTAATACTTTCGCGGAAAATGTTGTTCTCTCTCAGTTTCAGGTGTCCTCAAGAGAAGTTGTCAACCCAAAAGAGATCATTTCTCCCATGAGGGAAATCCTTATAGATGGTAGTAAGCGACCTAAAAAAGGGGCACAAGAAGGTTGGACAATCGGATTTCCAAGGCACTTCAAGTAAGGAAGAAAATTGGGATAAGTCCGTACCAAGCATCAACAATTAAGAAGCACTTGGTCATGTACTTTGGAGAGCCCAAATCATATGACAAGGCTACTCAGGGAAAGGAGAAAGGATCATCATCGTCTACCTCAGAGACGAACCCCCTCAAAAAAGGGAAATGGTGAGGGACCCAAGGATCCAGTGGTCAAGGAGAGACCACCGGAAGATGCATGATGCTTCTTAGTTGGAACTGCCAAGGAGTTGGAAGCTACTTGGCAGTTCGTCGATTACGAGAATTATGGAAGTCTATATTCTTGGGGTTACTTATTTTGATGGGAACAAAGTGAATTTAGAGCTTCATACAGGATATGCAAGCTCATTTAGATTATGATTTTCTTTTTACGATAGAACAATCAGGCTTTAGTGGGAGTCTGGCTCTGATGGCTCTAGCCAAGTATGATGTTCAAGTTTTATTTTCCAATAAAAATATCAATGATGTAATGATTACTATTGATGGTAATAAAGTTTTCATATCTTTTGTTTATGGAGATCCTATGGTACGATTATGAAACAATGTCTGCGAACGACTCGTCAGAATAAGCTTATCCAGATCGAATCTTTGGCTAATGGTCGGGAAATTTAATGCAATCGTTGGCAATCATAAAAAATTGGTCGGAAGAATTGGAAAGTACTTTTTTGGACTTTTGTCTCATGCAAGAGAATTGTGGACTGATTTCTCGTACAAAGGAAATAGTATGTCATGGTTTGGAAGACAAGGTTTGAACGTCATCCGGTGTTGGCTCGATAGAGCAATGGAAAATGAAGAATGGCACAATGTCTTCGCTCATACCAATATAGAATATATGAAATTCTGTAGATCCGACCATTGGCCCATCTAGGTACAGATTCTCTCTCAGTCGGGAAAAAAGAATCACTGCTTTCGCTTTGATAAGCACCAGATTTCAAAGCCAAATTTCTATAAGGTAGTCTAGATGGGTTGGACCGACCCAAATGATGCTCAGGAAATGTCGATTTCATATTGTATCTCTAGATGTCGCAGATTGATATCCCATTGGAGACGGAGAGAAAGGCTGGATTCCTCAAGGAACATAGAGAATTTAAAGCAAAAGCTAGAAGAGACACAATCTTCGACAGCAGAAGAGGTGTAACAAGATTAAACAAAAACTATGTGGTGTTATCCATGACGAAGAAGCATGTTGGCAGCAAAAAAGTGGTTGAAAGAAGGAGACCAAAACACCAAATTCTTCCATGCTTCTACCAAACAGCGCCGCATAAGAAATCGTATATCATGTCTGATAGACAAAAATAGGTTCTGGGTGGAAAAGGAGACAAATATGGAAGCGATAACCATAGAATACTTTTAAGACCTTTTCTCACCCTCCCAAGTCCATGACCTTGAGCCTTCTCTGAACCATTTGTCTTCTAGAGTCTCACCAGAAATGAACTCGCGTTTAGAGGGGGAAGTAACCAAGGAGGAGGTCAAAGAAGCTATCTTCTCAATGAATTTGGAGAAGGAGTCTGGGCTAGACGGGATGACATCCCTCTTCTACCAAAAATTATGGAATCTTTTGGGATATCATTTGGTGGAATTGGTAAAAGACTTTCTGTTACACGGAAATTTAGATCCAACACTAAATGAGACAAACATATCGCTTATCCCGATAAAAGAAAAACTCAAATCGATGTCTAAATTCCGACCTATCAGCATGTGTAACGTTTGATATAAGATCATATCCAAAGTACTGTGCCATAGAATGAAAGAAGTACTGTCATCCCTGATTTTAGAAATGCAGTCAGCATTTGTCTCAGGTTGCATAATCTTCGACAACATCATTATTGTAGAGGAGGTTTTTCACGCATTAAGCTCAAAGTCGAATTGTCAATCAAAATACATGGCACTTAAGACGGATATTAGCAAAGCCTATGATAGAGTGGACTGGAAATTTTTATCGGCCTTGATGGAAAAGCTGGATTTCTCAAGGAGGTGGACAGAATGGATAATGATCTGTGTTAACACAATTACCTACTGTGTGCTGATTAATGGAACCCCGAAGGATCGTGTAGTCCCTCTCAGTGGACTATGACAAGGGGATCCTCTCTCCCTATATCTATTCATCCTATGCACAAAAGCAAAAATCGCTAACCTGACTGTGGCAGAAGCTACGAAGGACATTACAAGCATTCGGGTGGCTCACACAAGCCCACCAATTTCGCATCTTCTCTTCCCAGATGACATCATGTTCTTATGTGAAGCCTCTATCGACCAGTGTGCCACCATTTCCAAAATTCTAGATACTTACTGCAAGACCTTAGGAAAGCAAATCAACTATGACAAGTCGACCATACTATTTGGTAGTCCATCACCCAAGCAGCTATAAAGAATAAATTGGGAATTCAAGGAGACGGAGGAATAGGAAAATACTTGGGGATCCCAGATAATCTCAAAAGGTCAAAAGCAACTGTATTCGCTTATGTTAGAGAGCGAATTCAACGGAGAATAAACGGATAGTCGACAAAGGTACTCTCCCGAGGGGCAAGGAAGTCATGATAAAATCGGTGGCAATGGTCATTCCAACATATGTCATGTCATGCTTCCTGTTTTCAAAATCCCTGTGCAAAAAGCTTACCAGTGCAATTAACAACTTCTGGTGGACCAAAGGGTGCTCTATGTCGGGATTCACCAGATCCCATGGGAAATACTATGTCTTCCCAAATCAGAGGGTGGAATTGGTTTCAAAATTTTTGAAGACTTCAATAAAGCTCTTTTAGCCAAATAGCTATGACGGTTGGAGAAAAACCTCATATCGCTATTGGCCCGAGTTCTAAAGGGAGGATACTTAAAGGAATCCCATGTTTTCCAAGTAAAGAAACTATATCGTGCTTCCTATGGATGAAAAAGTATTTGGCCTGTCATAGAGCTAATAGAAAAAGGAGCAAGGAAAATGATGGGTCCTAATGACGATGCCCATTTATGGTCTGACCCGTGGATCCCTCACACATTTCGAAGGCCAACTCACAAACCTTTGCCAATCTAGCTATCCTGATCTAAGGGTATTAGACCTTATTCATGCCGAGAATGGACGTTGGAAGATCCAAGAACTAAGATGGTACTTCACCCTGGAGTATGTATGGCTAATCTCTTCCTTATAACAGTATCTACCCGTTTGAATCAAAGTCAATTATGTTGGCACTTAACGAAAGCAGGAGAATACACTATCAAATCGGGTTATGAGACCCTCCAGAAATAGGGTTCATAACAAAAAAGTTCTTACTACAGAGACCATCGTACTCTCCCCTTACAGAGGCTGTTTGGAAGTTCAAAATTCTAAGGAAAATCCAGCATTTCCTCTGGCAATCCCTTTCAGGGGCACTAGCTACTCAAGGGCGTCTTCATTATCGGCACATCCGAGAAGAAGCAACATGTGAAATTTGTGATCATGATACAAAATGTATCAACCATGCTCTTTTTCTATGTCCACCGGCGCGTCAAACGTGGGTTTTATCGCATATCCCATCAGCACCCACTACCTTCTCCGTAATTAGCCTCTTTGGAAACATTGACTAGCTGTTATGACGCTCGCTGGAGGTGCAACGCCGGAATCTGATCTTCGGAGCTTCCCATAGATCTTATGGTTCATATGGAAGATCCGGAATGATAAGATATACAACAACATAGATCGCACCGCCATGGATATTCTGGATAAGGTTCGGAGGGAGAGCAAACTCTGGTTCGGATCCTTAGAGTCACATGACCAAGAAAAACCAAAGGCATTGGAAAATGTAATACCCATCACTAATAATCTGGGCCAATCACCATTCGCCTACTTCGTTGACTGCTCATGGAAAGAGAAGGAGACATCAGGCATGGACTAGATCGTCAAACTACACGATGGAACAAGTGATCTGATGGGTATGAAGAATACTTACAGAGGGATATCTCCACTTCATATGAAATTTTCCAGTCTACGGTGGGCAATGAGAACTCTGCACAATATGCAACGCTACTGTATCAGGTTCTTTACACACTCAACTGATTTAATCAACTTAGTCTCACATCTAGAGAGGTGGCCAAGATTCACAACATAGATAGAAGAGTTCGAATTGTTGAGACAACATCTCTCAGAGTTCTCCTTTAGCTACCAAGCAAGAGAGGAAAATTCTCACTCTAATGCATTAGCAAAGCATACACGAAAAAAAAAATTTTATTCTCGTACATTACCACTTCAATACCATAATAATTTGAGGATACGTTAAATATCTTCTACTTGAAAACGGTGTTATATCAAAATGACTAAAAACCATAATTCTCTCATTGGTTAACTCATTTTTAACAACGGCTCATCTTAAAGATTGGAGTTACTATCGAAAATATCATATTCTACAAATCATATAAGAATCTTATTAAAATGCATCGAAATTACTCATGCTTAATTGCTTAATATTTACAAATCACATTAGAATATAATAAAATCAGGAAAATGTTAGATGAAAATATTTATAGTAGGTCTAATATATGGTAGATAACGATTAAAACAATTAAATTAACAAAGTTTTATCCAAAGAATTTAAATTAATACAAAGAAAATTTAGAAAGATTGTATTAAATCTAAAAATTATATATTCATAATTCATTAGAAATTCGCATATCTTCTAAGATGTTAGTAACAAAATCTAACATATGATCTCTATAAATAATCCTAAATATATACAACTATAAAATCATAATTTCAAATCTCTTCAGCAAAAAATCAAAATAGTTTCTTAAAGTGGATTCACATGCCTTAACGGTTTGAAGCCCTTTAACACATGTGGGCATATCCATGTCAAAATTTTCCATTTTTTGAACCAGTATACATATTGCAAAGCACATAGACATAGACACTGGAGCTAGTATTAGCATATGAAACTGTAAGTGATTATATTCAAAAGTTGTTTGTTTGTAAATGTTAAAAGGCTATGTTAGCACACATATCATATCGAAGACTATTATCATCTATTTGATGTTATAGTTGTGGATACTGTGTTAACGCAAGCCAAGGTCAGATGTAGAAAGAATTAGCGTATATGACACATTTAAAAAAATATTTAAATTAAAATATTAAAATAATATTTTAAAATAATTTTTAAGGAAAAAAATATTGGTGTGTGGCACATACCACACCATATCAAACTATAGGTCCGTCCCTGATGCAAGCGTTGCAATAACGGAACTAGTCTGGTGAATTGCGACAGTGGCGGATCCAACAGCAAGAGCAGCGGATTTCGCGAGGACATCCGTACAAACAGATAAATGGAATTAGTATATCATCTACATAAATTTTTGATAATTAGTTTTATATTTTGTTTTTAATTTATATTTTGTAAAACATTTAATTTAAAATACTTTTAATTTAATTTTTTAATTTTTAATTTTGTTTTAATTTTTAATTTTATTTCCATTTTATTTTTAATTTTAAAATACAATCTTATTTAGGAATTCGTCTCTAATTTGATGCTACTTAGCGTCGGATTAGCTCGGTTTTCATGACTAATCCAATGCTAAGTAGCGTTGACATAGCAACATGTTATTTGCCGTCAATTTTACGATGACTACGCAAATCGATCAGTCTCCAAGTTTTTGATATAAAACCGACATAACTTAATATCATATTACCGACGATATTACGATCTTTATATCATTCAAAAATTCGTCGGTAACTTGTTGTATATTTCCGTCGAATTAGCGATGAATTTTACTACGTTGTACATTCGTCGATAATTCTTCGCAATGTTATATCGAATTACTAACAGATTTGTTACTTCGAATTACCGACGGATCTTTGTCTTCGCCATGTTACATCGAATTACTATCAAATTTGATGATTATGTCAACGATTTAACGTCGAATTAGCTTTCGACATAAAATCATCACTAAGTCTATATAACTACTATTTAGCAACAAATTTTGTCCTTGCTAATGTCATTGTTTCTTGTAGTGATTTCTATTTTCCTTCCTGGCTACATTAAACGTTTATATATTCTATAGTAAATAAAATATTTTTGTTACTATTTCTATTATATGAGATTTGATGCATCTAAATTATTGTGATACATTAGAAATATTGGTCATATTCGTTTGTTAGCCGCAATTTCCTGTGGTTGTGGTTACGGCAGATTGTTGTTCGTTTAGTTGCCGCAGCTACCTATGGCAGACGCAACGGTCAGACGCTGTATTCTGCGTCACAATTTTTTGACCGCTGATTAAAATAGCGGTGTCACTAATAATCTACGATCAACTGTAATCGCAACCGCCGACGGTAGATAAACGAACAACATATGCCGCAACCGTAGTCGCGTTATTGACCGTAACCGCATTGTTGACCGCAACCACAACCACCTACGACGACCAAACGAACAATATTATTATATGAAACTTGTTACGTTTACTTTGAATTAAAATATTTTTATTATATTATATGAACATTATATTTTGAATTAAAAATAATATATTACAAATATGTTGTCATGGGGATGCAGACGCAATTCAAATTATTAAATTAGATTTAGTAGGGCAATTGACAAAATATCACTATTTTAAGTTTTTGTTCCAAATATACCAACATTAATTTATATTTTCAAAAATAGCATAAATTTAATATTAAAATACATTAAATTTATTGTTATTGAAAAAATTAAACCTTAAATTAAAAAAAATAAACCTAAATATAATATTTTAAGTTTATATATAACTTATTTATAGTAAATATATATTTTGAAAAAATAGTGTGTGATATTTTGAAATTTTAAATTTAAAATGCTAAATTTGAAACAAAACTTTAAAAAATACTATTTTATTATATTACTCTTTAATTAGTATATACAAAAACCAACCCATATAACATTTTTTATCTCTTTCAATATTTTGCAGAAATAAATAAAAACATATACAATAAACTAAAATAATTTTTCTTTAATAAAAATATTATTTTAATCAAAAATCTAATTATATCGTTGTGAAAAGTAATAAAGCCAAACAAAAATTTACAATAATACTACTAAAATTCTCAGAATATATTATAATTCAACAAAATTTATAGAAAAACTAAGGTTATTTAAAAAAAATTTTAACTGAAAACAATTTATAGCAAAAAAATATTAAAGTATACATAAATATGAAGTAGACTCAAATAATATATCTATATATATATTATTACTTTTATGGTGGTGTAACTTTTTTTTTCACTTAAAACACTACAATCGATCAAAATATACATAATGTATCTTCAAACCAATATGGTATTGAAGTGCTGATATAAGAAAAAAATGGAGTTATGTTTCCGTGCTTGCTTTGCCAATGAGTCGGCGTGTAGATTCCTCGCTCTTGATTGATATCTAAGAGAAAACTCCGGAAAATGCTTTCGCAGTGCTTTGAATTCCTCTGTTTCCGTTGTAAAATATGGCCACCCTTCTGGATCATTTATGAGTTTGATTAAATTCGTTGAGTTGGTATATAACCTAGTACAGTAGCGTCACATGTTGTGAAAAATTTTCAATGCTCATTGGAGGCTAAAAAACTCCATATGAAATGGAGATAGTCCTTTATGGACACCTTTCATTCCAAGCAAGTGGCTCGTTCCATCCTGTAACTTCAGGATCCAACCAATTCCAGATGTAAACTCCCCATCTTTCCATGATCCATCTATGGAACAAGAAAAATGTAGGTTGGTCCATACTACTTAGTTATGTCCCTATGGGCTCCGTTCTGATTTCCTTGACGTCGATCTTTGGATCTATTGCTGAGTGCCAGAGATCACTTTCCCTTTGGGCCTTATCTAGGATATCTATTGCACTATGGTCTCTATTATTGTATAATTTTTCGTTTCGTGCCTTTCATATGAACCATAGGATCCATGGAAAATTCTGGATATCAGATTCGTGCTTCTGTTCCCCTGGTATGCACCAGAATAGGTAGTCCAGGTTCCCGAACAAACTGTTTAGGGGGAAGATGGTAGGTGTTGAGTGAATATAAGATAAAGCCCACATTTGGCATGCCGATGGGCATAAAATAGGGTATGGTTAATGCATTATGTGTCATGACCACAAATTTCACACGTCCCATCACCTCGAATGTGTCGATAATGGAGCCGCCCATGGGTAGCCAAAACCCCCGAAAGTGATTGCCAGAAGAAATGTTGGATTTTTCTTGGAGTTTTGATCTTCCATATTGCCTGTTTAAGCGGGGAAAGCGATGGTCGTTGGAGTAAGAATATCGTCTTTGGGGACCTCCATTTCTGGAGGGTCTCATAACCTAATCTCACCGTATAGTTCTCAGATTTCGTGAAATACCAGCAAAATTTGCTTTGTTCCATCCGGTTAGTTGGCAATATGGATATTATTAGCCTTACATCCTCTGGGGTGATGTACTTTCTCAAGTCATGGATATTCCATCTCCTAGTTTCTGCGTGGACAAAGTTTGATACACGTAGTTCAGGGAAGTTGGTTTGCCCAATGTTGTAAGGTGTTCTTGGGAGTACATCGGGGATCCAAGGGTCTGACCTTATTCGAGCTTCCGGGTTGTTTTCTATGATTTTCCTTGATCCTCTTCCTATAAGATCCCTAGCTGACCAGATAATTTTCAATCCATAGGATGTTTGGTAAATCTTATTTGCCTGGAAGACGTGGGTGTCTTTAAAATATCGGCCCTTTAGGATCCTTGCCACTAGTGACAAAGGGAATCTCTCCAGGCACCACAGCTGTTTTGCGAGAAGTGCTTTATTAAAGTCCTCGAAATTCTTAAATCTAACGTCACCCTTAGATTTGGGAAGACATAGAGTTTTCCACAAGAGCCAATGAATGCCTGACGAAGATCTTCCCTAGGCCCACCAAAAGCTTTATGCTCCCAAAATCAATGTGTCAAAGGCTTTAGAGTTTTCAGGTTTTCTGGGATCCCCAAATATTTTCCTATGCCCCCGTCTCTGTGAATCCCCAATTTTTCTTTGATGGCTGACCGAGTGGTCATTGGACCCTTTTTTCCAAAGACTATGGTCGATTTATCATAGTTGATATGTTGTCCCGATGCTTTACAATAGCCATCCAAAACTCTAGAAATTGTTGCACATAGTTCAATTGAGGCTTTGCAGAAAGAAGAGGCTATCATCTACAAATAGTAAATGAGATATCGGTGAGCTTGAAAGCACCACACGGATGCCTCTGATGTCTTTCCCTGATTCGCCGCAGTAAGATTGACAATTAAAGGTTCGGTGCACAAAGATAAATAGATATGGCGATAGGGGGTCTCCCTGCCGTAGCCCTCGGTGAGGAACTACACGACCTTTTGGGGTCCATTTATTAACACACGGTAAGTAACTCTGTTAACACATTTCATGACCCAATCTATCCACCTCCTTGCGAAACCCAACCTTTCCATCAAGGTCGCCAAATTTTTTCACTCCACCCTATCATAAGCTTTGCTTATATCCGTTTTGATTGCAAGATATCCGGATTGACAAGACGGCTTTGAGCTTAGGACGTGGAATACCTCATGTGCAATGAGGATATTGTCTGAGCGCATCTATCAACAAAAGCTTATTGTGTTTACGAGATCAGGGCAAGCATAATTTCTTTCATCCTATTACACAAGACCTTGGAAATGATTTTATAAGAAACGTTATATAGGCTGATAGGCATGAATTCCGACATCGACCGGTAGTGTGACTTATCATTAATATTTTCATGAATACATTTTTTTGCTGGTTTAATCGACAAAATATAACGAATATTTATTATCGTATAAGATAAGTTAAATAAAGAGATTAACCATTTTTAGCACTCATAAATGTCTAAATTTGTTTTTAATTTTTATAAAAAGATTGAAATATTTTTACTAATAGTTAATCAAAAATATTTACACTGATTTTCGGTTTATATAGTTTTGTAACTTTTTTAATATGTAAATTATTATCTTACGCATAGCACGGCATAGAATCTACTAGTAAATGATTATACTACAAAGTTGTGCATATGAACATACAATCGGATACAATCTACTAGTAAGATAAATTTTTAAAACTAGGAAACTTGATTTTTTTGAACACAATTTTGTAAAAAAATATATAAAAGTATACACAAAATTTAATGCCAAAAACACCAATTTAGTGTCAAGTCAAGAAGAAAAACCAAATTAACATTCAACTAAAATATATTAGTTTTTTTCGTTTGGTCGCCGCAGATGATTGCGGCTACAACTATGGTTGCGGTAAATATTGCAGTTGTGGCTGCGATCAATATTGCAACTGTGGTTGCAGCATATGTTGTTTGTTTGTCTGTCGTCGGCGGTTACAGTTACGGTTGATCGTACACTTTTAGTCGCACTGCTGTTTTACTCAGGGGTCGAAAAAATTATGACTCATGACACAACGTTTGACCGTTGCCTCTGACCACAAGATATCTATGACAAATAAATAAACAACAATCTACCGCAGTCACATCAAATTCATGCAGCTTCCAAATAAAGATGATTATTGTTGCTAGCTTGCGATAAATTTTCGACTACTATACAACAAAATTTACAATTCTATATAAAATTATTGTGAGAAAACCAAAAAAGACATGTGGTGGTAATTCGAGTCATATTTGGATATGCTTAGCCACGAGTTTGTGTTGATATAATTACTCATCATCAATTCACAAATAATGCCTTTCCAGCAACAACAAATTTCGACAAGAAAGTTGAGGAAAGTGAGAAAGTTTTTTATTTTACGTTATATATCTATATTTTAATGAAAAAAAATTGTTATGGTTAATAAGACTAAATTCCATATAATTTGTTGTAGCGAAAATTTGATATGTATTGGTCGTAAAAAATCTTTTAAAGTGTAAATGACAATAATTACAAGAAAAATTATCCTCCCAAATTAAAATAATATGATATTGTTTTCAAATAATTTGTTTTAGGGCAATTCTATAAAATAACATGTTTTTAAGTTTTTGTTCTAAAATTAGTATTATTAATTTTAATTTATAATAATAGCAAAACAATTTACATTATTACTTGGCGAGTACATTTCAAAAATGAACAGTTAATTTGTAGAAAGTTTACTTTAATTGCAATTAAATAACTAATTTAAAAAAAACAAATGTATAGAAAGATAAATAGGTATTAGTACAATAAAATTTAATATCTCAAATTTAAATTTTTATTAATCTATTTAAATAATTTTATATGAAAATAAATAAATTAGCTATTTTAATATAACTAGAAACTTAACAATTAAAAAAAAAAAATTTCCATTCATATTTGACCAATTATTTTCATAAATATTATAAAATATAATATTTTGAAAATTCATATTTTATTAATATATTTAAATACCTTTTTTACCTAAAAAAATTAACTATAATATTATATCTAATAATTTAAAATTTTAATTTGTATTTATATTATGATATTTTATAAGATAAATTCATATTTACTAAAAATTTGTAAACTACAAACTATTTAATTAAATTCATAAAAATATAATAAAATAGAATAATTACATAACTCTACGTATAGTGTGGGTCAATTTCTAATTTAAGATTAAAATATATTAAAACTTGTTATTAATAAAAAATAATTAAACATTAAATTAGAAAAAAAGAATTTAAATATAATGTTTTAAATTTATTTAAAATAAATAAGTATTTTCATAAAGTTATTTATATTATTTTTTGCAATTTTAATTTTATGATGCTATAATTGAAATAAAAAGTTTAAAAAATATTATTTTAATGTATAACTCTATGTTTTATCATAAAATATATAACAGCTACAAAAATAGATGATACGTATAAAAATTCAGAAAGAATGATAATAAAAAAAGTTCGTGAACTGTTTGAGGTATGCATATTCTAAGTGTGTAATGTTGCAAATCGATAAATTGTTTTTTCTATATAAAAAGTGAATAAATATAAGTGGTATTTGTAAAATTGACCTAAAACATTTATCTAATTGGAAGTTTAACTCTTTTAAACTTCTTTTTGCAAAACTAATTTTTTATTATTATTCAACAATAAATTTATTTATAATTTTGTCATTATCTTATCTTAATTTTTTTAAATATAAAAAGATTATTATAAACAAACTTTTAAAAAATATTGCAAAAATGTCATCTTTTTCATTGTGAACAACCAGCATTATCGTAGTTGTTGGAAGTTCTTAATTCCATCGACACACCTACCATTTTATTCCAATTTCTCTCTTCACACAATTTTCAAAAGCTTCCAACTTTGCAAAAGATCGTCATTTTCTATTAAAACAAGCTTGTGAAAGTCTATATCAGTTATCCTTTAAGTCGTTTAGCTTAAAAATCAAGATCGAATGTTAATTTTCGTGTTTTGGCTAAGATTTTCTTGATCCAGTTCATATAATTACCAAAAGTATGCTTTGTATTTCATTATCAAAGCAGATTTCTTGGGAAAACTTCTCGAAGTCTACTTTACAAATAAAATTCAAAACACACTTCTTAAAGTTTGTTTTAGTGATAAAAAGGTTACTTTTATGCAATTGACCATAAATATTTTCCAAAGCAAACTTTTCGAAGTTTGCTTTGGTAACAAAGAAGGTTAGTTTTATGCAATTAACCACGAATTTTTTCCTAAGCACACTTCTCGAGAAGTCTACTTTGATCAGAATAAATCTCGCAGACTTCTCGAGTAGTCTATTTCAGCCAGATTAAACTATTTTTTTCACTGAAGCAGAGTTATCGAGAAGTGTGCTTTGGTGACAAAAGGTCAGTTTTGTGCAATTAAACACGAATTTTTTCCAAAGCATACTTCACGATAAATCTCGCAGACTTCTCGAAAAGTCTGTTTTGGTGACAAAAATGTTAGTTTTCTGCAATTAAACACAATTTTTTTACAAAACAGACTTCTCGAGAAGTCTGATTTGATCGGAATAAATTTCGCAGACTTCTCGAGAAGTGTTCTTCAATGACAAAAATAGTTTATTCCGACTAAACCAGACTTCTCGAGAACTGTGCAAGATTTATTCTGGCCAAAGCAGACTTCTCGAGAAGTCTGTTTTGGAAAAAAATCGTGTTTAACTGTAGAAAACTAATCTTTTTGTCAGCAAAGCAAACTTCTCGAGAAGCCTGCTTCAGTGACAAAAACGGTTTTTTCCGGCTGAAACATACTTCTCGAGAAGTCTACGAGATTTATTTCGGCCAAAGCAGACTTCTCGAGAAGTATTCTTTGGAAAAAATTTGTATAGTCAATTGTAGAAAACTAACATTTTTTCACCAAAGCAGACTTCGAGAACTTTGCTTTGAATTTTATTTGTAAAGCAGACTTCAAGAATTCTACTTTATGTTTTTTTGCAAAGCAGACTTTTCGAGAAGTCTGCTTCATTGACAAAAAAGGTTTATTCTGGAAGAAGCAGACTTTTTGAGAAGTCTGCTTTGTATTTTATTTCCAAAGCAAACTTCTCAAGAAGTGTGCTTTGTATTTTATTTCCAAACTTTCCCATATGGATGAAATACGAAAAGTGAACAGTAACCTTGAAAATTACTTAGACAAATTTGACGTACGACTTTGGTCATGAGTTTACTTCCCGGGGGAGAGGTATAACATAAAGACAAACAATATTACACAATCTATCAATTCTGCCGTAAAAGGAGCACGTAGGTTTCCTATTTCGTATTTGTTTGAGTACATACGGGAAAAGCTTGGAAGGTGATTTTGTAAAAGATGTGAAGATGCTATGAAACTACAAACACTGTACTCTTGAGGAGTTGAATATTTGTTGGCCATACGTTTATACGTTGCACTCAAGCTAAAGATTGATAGTTGGGAGTTTTATGTGAAAGGAGGTTCGCAAGATTGTATTGTTGACTTATAGCATCATAAGTGTGGGTGTCGTGTGTTTGATATTGAAAACATATTGTGTGACCATGTTATTGCAGGTGTGGTAACAATTGATATGCATGCGTCTACGATGGTATCTCCATTTTATACCAAAAATTACTTGTACGCGGCATATGCGTATAATATTTTTTCGAAAATGATGAATTTCAAGTTATTTCCAAAGCACGATGTCTTCGGCTGTTTGTCCGACGTCTTCATGGCCGACAATAAAGTCTATGTACCAACCGTTGCTTGAACTTGCGTTGAGAAAAGAAGCGAAGCCAAGAAAAGCGCACAAACAATACACTTGCTCAAAATGCATACAACCTGTCAATAATCGACTGAAATGTGTAAATCTAGTTTCATTATTGTTGAGGATAATAACATTTATTTTTAGTAATATTTTTGTTTTGCATAGCATGTACAATGTGGTGACAACAAAAGTAAGAAGTAGACTACTAGAAGACTGCTGAGAAGTCTGTCGAGAACTCTACAAAAAAGTATGCCGAGAAGTTTGCAAATAAGTCTACCGATATAAGTATGAATTTTATAAAACATGGAACCAATCATTTTAATTAATTAGAAGGCACAATGTCATCGATGGTGTGTTACAAAAATATCCAACAACATCCTGCACCGTAATTACGACACATACGTAAACTAGTCATAACGAATTAAATCATAATATTAAGTCATACTACTAAGTCATACTAAGTCATATTAAGTCATACTAAGGCATACTACACATCACCTATAAACGTCAAGCATATCATACGATATTTCTTCTGTCCCACATTGGTTAGTCTCGTCAAAGAACTTGGCAGCTAATTTCTCTCTAATAGCTCTCATGTTTGCATCACATAAGGCACTAGGAAATGGTAATCCAAGCGTATGACACTCAATGTACTTCAGCGTAAACATCCCATAATCTCCACTCTTGATGTTCTGAGGAACTCCATGACATTTGATGTGTTCATGTGTGTACTTTGTGCATGAGTATTTATCTTTCTCATGCTTAAGGGATAACGCATTCAAAAGAGCTGGAATCATCTGAGCGAATGGCTTCACAGCCGCGAATATACGAACATCGGACGTATGATTGACGTTGATGTCCCATATTACGATGTGATGCATTGGTACTGATATCCAGATAGCAACCCAATGGTTACCCATTACATGCAACGTTGAATATATGTCATCAACTTCGAGGCCCCATGTATTTTTGGTTTTGCAGTACAATGATTTATTACCTGCATGATAATCAAATGCTCTAGAAAGGAGCAATCTCCCTGAACCATATGCATTCCCGGTGGAATTCAAGAAATACTTGTGATGGTTAGACCAAACCATCTGGAAGATGAAATCAACGAAGCAAATCCGATCGCTCTTAAACCATTCTGGATGCTTGTTGAAACGAAGCCACAAAAGGTTAAGCCCAACGTCCATATGCTACATTTACACGTAAAGTTTTCATTACTAACATGAAGTCTACAACGCTAACCAAAAGTATGTAATGCTAATGAGAAGTATGCAACGCTAATCAGAAGTTTGCAATGCTAATCAAAAGTATGCAATGCTAATCAGAAGTATGCAATGCTAATCAGAAGTCGACAATGTTAATCAGAAGTTTACAATGCTAATCAGAAGTCTGTAATAATAATAAAATATACCAAATCGTTGAGCCATTTCGATGGACACCGGAGAGTGAGAAACCACGCGTTTGATTTCTTTGAAGTGTCACTACAATGATATCACAATGAGTATTAGTGTGAAGTAATATAACTTGCACAACAAGATTCTAAAAAAACAATAAAAAAAAAGAAGATAACTTGCATAACAAGATTCTAAAAAGATAACTTACACGTCAAGTTTCAACCAATCATTGAGCACCTTTACTTTTTGTGTGTCGACTTCAGTGAACGGATTATACCCACCACCACGTTTTTTGTTTGTAATTATTTATTTGACCGTGTTATTTCCTTGGAACATTGATTATTGTGTGGGACCAAGTTTACACAATCTACCACTTTTGGCGCGTTGCACAAGCATTGTTGCTTTTTTAGTGTTTTGTTTGTTTTTTAAAACAAAAATCATGTCTTGGCTTTTTACCGTGCGTACGTATTGTACACTACTTTGCTTCTCTCTGTAGACGCTTTCACTTGCTCCTTGTTTTTGATTAATGCGGGATCCATCCTAAAATCAAATTCCATAACACAATAAATCTTTATTCAAAATCTGTATTAGGTTCCAATTATCAGATTATCAAACCACAACATCAACGAAATAAATTCGATCAATAGTGTAAACAAATGAGGACCAAATAAATCACTTTTTTTTAAAGCGCGTGATCTGGTTGTTCGAGAAATAACCGCACCACGCACCACCTTCCCCGACAATGTTGAGGCCTCCCTTAAGCTGCTCCAAATTTTTCTCCATGACCTCCACTTTCTTCGACAATGTATCAACTTTTTTCTCGACATTTTGAATGCCGACTATCACATTCTTGGAGAAATTCGAAAAACACCTCTTGAAGTGGGTCTTCATGGCCTCCATCATTTCTGTCCTATCCACACTCCGTGGCGCACTCCTCGACAGAAATAGTGAATCTTCATTCGGTTCGTAGCTCCTTTTCTGAGGAGTCACCTTACCAACCGGGGTTGCAACCTTATCAACATTGAGCAAACCGTTGATCCTACCTTCAGGTGCCCAATGGGAGGCATCAAACTTCCAAGGGCCGAAATGCTTGAAATACGCTTTGATGATGTTTGTACATTTGTCATCAACAACTTCGTCCTTCCAATATGTAAACATTTCGTCGAATTCCTTCACAATGAAGTTCTATAGTACAACTTTGATGTTCTTTCTCCCTCGGGAGCCAAGGTAGGATAGTAGGGGAGGAATAGGTGGAGGCACAATGGGTTCACCATACTTTGATGCAAACTCTGGTATAGCATAATAAATTCAACACTACATAACTTGAACAAACCCATCAATGGAGTAAGCAGATCTGCCTAACTCGTTATCTTTTACGGATAAAATCAGCTTTTTAAAAGCTATTCTGCCTCATGGGTAGCTCTCGAATGCAGTGAGATCCATCATCAGTCTAGCTGACATTTGTGCATGCTCTACGATCCCGTGCATCAATAAAAGATGTGAAAATGTCCATATACCCCAACCTAATCATATCCTCACGGGTCCACAAACCAAAATCTGAACAAGCCTCAATCAAATTCGTAATACTAGGATCTTCAGTAATACAAACACCAATCTTCTTCCAAAACAATCTCATCTCCAACCTCACTTCAATATCCGACGCTTTAGCTAAATTGTCATCATATTTGCAGTTCAATCCATTCAAATGTTCGAACTCATTAAGGAAGAACCTTATCGGATTATCACCGATCAAACACCAAATCTCGTATTTGGCATCACAGAGAAGCTGGAAGGTGAGCATGTTGTGCACAAGCCTGGAAGCCCATCCGAAATCCATCTTGTAGAATTTCAGGCATACACCGAGAGGTGAACTGCATAAGAACTCCCATTCATTAGCAGGGAGAGCAGTCTCAAGCGCAGACATGAGTTCAACATCGCAAGAGTGATATGCGATGTTTTTCTCTAGGACTGGCTCCTCGTTTTTTGTAAAAAGGCGAATTGGGAGAGCAACTTGCTCTATTTTAAATCCTGCAATCACACAAAAAGCAGTTAAACAGAATAATATATAACATGTATGCATGAAGTGAAAAAATCTGCTTTGTAAATAAAATTTAAAGCAGAAAAATGCAATAAAATAACCGTCAACGCAAGCATAATCTCGGAAATCACAGAAAATGGAACAAAATAAATGTCAATGCAAGCACAATCCTGAAAACCACAGAAAATAATCATCAGCTCAACAAAATAACAGTGATTACAAAATATTAAGAAAAATCATTTGAATCAATTAAAAATCACAGATATAGCAAAATATTGAAAAAATCTAATAAAATCACATACCTTTGACGGTGGCAGTGGGGACTTAGAAAC
Source organism: Pugionium dolabratum (assembly GCA_018901945.1). Taxonomy (NCBI): domain Eukaryota; kingdom Viridiplantae; phylum Streptophyta; class Magnoliopsida; order Brassicales; family Brassicaceae; genus Pugionium; species Pugionium dolabratum. The sequence goes on from JAEVFF010000418.1 coordinate 56,554, forward strand.
GTCGAGGGAGAAACCTATACCAAAAAACAGCTAAAACAAAATTTAAACACCTTTTTAAAAATAAACCCGCGAAAACAAAATTTCAAATATATTTAGAAAACATTTTTTCCCAAAAATCACGAAAAGTGTTTCTTACCGCAAAAAGTGTAGCACTGGAGGGGACTACGAAACATCAGGATATCCATAAACTGCGGGATATCTATAACAACAAATCCAACAAAAAATCAAAACAAAAACAATATATCAAACATCAACTAAAACATGTACATCTATCAATGGAAAGCAAAAAACCGTCAAAATAATAGATCAAACATCAACTGAAACATGCAGATCTACTTATACCATCATGGGGGAAAGAGAGAGCGTCGCGGGGAAAGAGAGAGAGCAAAACAAAACCTTACCGTAGGGCAAGAGAGAGATGGTGAGAAGAGAAAGATATGATGACGAGAGAAAGCCGAGAACCTTACCGCGGGAGAGAGATATGGAGAGAGAGCGAGAGAACCTTACCGTGGGAGCGAGAAAGATGGCGAGAGATCACCGGTGAGAAAGACGACAAGAATATTGTCGACAAATTAAGCGGCGGCAAGAGAGAAACATGTTTTTTTCGGCTCGAAAATAAGTGGTAAATTATTAGGGTTTGGCTTATATAGTTGTGGTAAAAATCGGTTAGGTAAAATTGTCAAATCACTATGAAATCACGGTTTGCTAAAAATTCCCAGTTTGTGCAGACTTCTAAAAGTCTGCTTTGTATTTTATTTACGAAACAGACTTCTCAAAATCTGCTTTGTATTTTATTTACGAAGCAGACTTTTCGAAGTTTGCTTTTTATTTTATTTACGAAGCAGAATTCTCGACATATGTTTTGTATTTTATTTACAAAGCAGACTTTTTGAGAAGTATGATTTGTATTTTATTTATGAAGCAGACTTTTCAACGTCTGCTTTATATTTTTTTTTACGAATCAGATTTCTCGACGTCTGCTTTGTATTTTGTTTACAAAGAAGTCTTCTCGAAGTATGCTTTGTACTTTTTTTACAAAATAGACTTTTCGAAAAAGTATGCTTTGTAATTCTTTTACGAAGTAGACTTTGCAACGTTTGCTTTGTATTTTATTTACAAAGTAGACTTTTTGAAAAGTCTTCTTTGTATTTTATTTACGAAACAAACTTCTCGAAGTTTGTTTTGGAAGTCTACTTCGTATTTTTTTACGAAGCAGACTTTGCAATGTCTGCATTGTATTTTTTTAAGAAGCAGATTTCGCAATGTTTGCTTTGTATTTTATTTACATAACTCTAAACTCTAAATTGAAAGAAAACGGTTTAGCTAGATTCAATTTCCAGTTTGTGCAAACTTCTCAAAAAGTGTACTTTGTATTTTTATTTACAAAGCAGACTTTGCGAAGTGTGTTTTGTATTTTATTTACATAACCATAACTCTAAATTGAAGAAAACAGTTAAATTTAATTTCTGGTTTGTACAAATTTCTTGGGAAGTATGCTTTGTTAAATCTACGACAAACATCTCGAGAAGTATGCGTAATCCTAAATCCTAAATAATAAGTTTCACTAAATGTGCGAAATTTTGTTAAAAATGGATGAATATGTTAAAAATAAGTAAGTAAATACAAAACTCAAATAATTTTTCCTTAAAAATTTGTAAATTTAAATTTTCAAGTTTAACACATGATATTTTGAATTTTAACGTGAATTCTCTACACAAATATCAATTATTAGCCAACAGCACATAACAACAAAAACTAGTAAATATTTGATACCATTAGATTGAATCCAATCTCCTTATTTTTGAATTTATTTATATGCTTTTGATATGTATATAAATTATGATAATAACAATTAATTTTTTTTACATATTTCACGATTTTTATTTGATTTAGGTAATTTATTTACAAACAAACTTTTCGAAAAATATGCTTTGATTCCAAAAAAAACATGCATTGACTGAAACGTAATTGATATTTCTACATTATTTTTTTAGTTAAAAAGAATGTTTTGTAATTTTTCTATCCTCATAAATTAATTTTGCAAAAATATTTTAATATGGATTAAACTTTTATTTAAAGGCAAATTTTAAATTATTTTTAACAATTCCCCCTAAATATAATTATTAAAATTATTTTTGTTGCGATTCAATTAACATGTGAACCCTATGGTTTTGAATTGAAAGAGTAGAAGCAAAAATGCAACATTGGAAATCAAAAGGATATTCTACAGACTTTTTCAAGGTGCAAAAATGACAAATCTCTAGCTGTCGACCAATTATTACAGCAGATGAAGACAATGATGTTTGCTAGTGGAGAAGATAAAGAGGTTTTGCTTCATATAAGCAAAAAAACATGATTTGTAGGAGTTTGATTATGTTTTAGTTTTTGTAATCTGACTTCTCGTTGACAAAAAACTAAATAAAGGTGGATATTTGAATATTTGGGTCCATTTAGTTTATTTTTTTTTTGGATTTTAGATCACGTAAATAGAAAAATTAAAAGTCCAAAAAAAAGAAAAATTAAGAAAAGTAATATTCTAAAATATCATATTTTTTAGTTTATTTTCTAATTTTATCATATTAAAAATAAAATTTCAAAAATATTAAAAATTATTATGTAAAAATAATTATTTATTTTAAATAAATTATTTATAAATTAAAATATAATATTTGAATTCACTTTTTGCAATATAAGATTTATTTTTTTTATTATAAAGAAATTTTTTATTATTTTAATATTAATTTTTTGATAGTTTTATAAATTTAAATAATTAATGCTATATTTAGAATAAAAAATAAAAAAAAATATTAATTTAATCAATTGCCTATTAAGAATCCATAAACAAAAACTATGTTGGTTTATTTGAAATATGTTTTGAGTTGCATCGTTTTATAATATAAATGAGAATTAAAATGGAATTGTAATGTATTATGATTTGGTTCCGTTTAGATATTCTATAATAAATACATAACTTATTTAGAAATACTTCAAATATTCAAATTTATCATATTAAAAATAAAATTTTTAAAATTTTAAAAATTATTATGTAAAAATAATTATTTATTTTAAATTAACTATTTATAAAATTAAAATATAATATTTGAATTCACTTTTTGCAATATAAGATTTATTTTTTTTATTATAAATAAATTTTTAATTATTTTAATATTAATTTTTTGATATTTTTATAAATTTAAATAATTAGTGCTATATTTAAAATAAAAAAATTAAAAAAATATTAATTTAATCAATTGCCTATTAAGAATCTATAAACAAAAACTATGCTGGTTTATTTGAAATATGTTTTGAGTTGCATCGTTTTATAATATAAATGAGAATTAAAATAGAATTGTAATGTATTATGATTTGGTTCCGTTTAGATATTCTATAATAAATACATAACTTATTTAGAAATACTCTAAATATTCAAATAAACATATTTAAACATTCAAATTATTTAAAATAACCAAAATTGATTTTAATTTTAATGAATAAAGTTCAATTTTGTAGAAAAAAACAAAATATTTAATTTAAGAAAAATAAGTAAGAACATTTGTATATATTTTAATTAGAGTAATACCATAAATTAAAAAAATTTTAAGTTTTTATTTCAAATTTAGTATTTTAAATTTAAAATTTTAAAAATAACCAAATTATTTTCTAAAAATATATATTTAAAATAAATAAATTATACATAAATTTAAAATATTATATTTTAGTTTATTTTTTTCAATTTAAAATTTAATTTTTTCATTAACAATAAATTTTAGTATATTTTAATATTAAATTTGTATTATTTTTGAAAATTTAAATTAATGATACTATATTTGAAACGAAATTTGAAATAGTGATATTTTTGTCAATTACTCTATTAATTATTTCGACTATTTTGATTATTAATTTAAATATAATCAATATTTTTATGTTTTTACTTGTGATTATAGATATTCCAAATCTAGATATATCTAGAACCTACTTAGTTTTACTTTGATTCTAATTCGGTTCAAATACCCAAAATAGTTTTAAAAACCATTCAAATATTTAATAATCTATTTGGTTTTGTGTATTTCATTTGGTTTGGTTTATTCTATTTCAATAATTTGCCTATATTAAAACTATATTTCGAAAAAAATGTGTTTAGCTTGTTCATATTTTTAGTAAAAATCTTTTTTTAAAATAATAAAAAAAATACAGGCGAATAATATTCTAAAATATTATATTTTAAAATTTATTTTAAATTTATTATCTTAAAATTAAAATTATAAAATAGCACAAATTATTATTAAAAATAATTATTAATATTAAATAAATCATAAATAAAATTAATGAATGATTTAGATTTTTCAAATTATAAATTTTTTAAAATTATATTAATATTAAGATTATTTTATTTTAAAATATTTAAATTAATAAAATTTAAAGTAGTACTATTTTATAGAATTACCTAAATATAAATTTGACAAAAATGGCAAAATAATAATAAACAATTAATTAATAAGAAGAAGAAATAGTAATGATCATGGACCGGCCCGAAAATTGACCCAAATCAGGTCTTAATAAGGCCTTCAAATTTCCAAACAACTTTTCCATTCTCCGTTGACAATACACATTTAGAGAGAGACAGAGAGATACCACAGAAATAAACACAAGTGCGAAGAAGATGGCGACCGAGGATGTGAACGAAACCCTTGTGGCGGCGGAAACACCGGCGATGGAGGCAGAGAAGCCGCCTCACAAGCTCGAAAGAAAGTGGACTTTCTGGTTCGATAATCAATCCAAGTCCAAACAAGGCGCCGCTTGGGGAGCTTCCCTTCGTAAAGCCTATACCTTCGACACCGTCGAAGATTTCTGGGGGTTTGTCTTCTGTATTTTCTTGTCTCGTGTTTCTTCAGATCCTTGATTTCCCTCATTTATCTTGGGTTTTGTATTGTTTGCCATGTTACCGATTTATCTGCTCTTCGATCTGTGATTCTCCGTACGGTTAGGATTTTTATAAGGCGCCGTCTGGTTTCTTCGAATTACTGTTAACGTTGTGAGAAGCTATGAATTATTGTATATCAATCTTTGTAGATCTGTAGGCTGTGTGTTCTAATCGTTGATGCTTTTTAATTGAATTTTTTTCAAGGATCGACAGACTTAAATTCTGAAATAATGAAAATTTGTTCTTGGAGATGATCTCAGTATCTTAATTTCTTTTGGTATCGGTTTTGTGCAGTTTGCAAATGACTATATTCATCCCTAGCAAATTGACACCTAATGCTGACATTCACTTGTTCAAAGCTGGTGTTGAACCTAAATGGGAGGATCCAGAGTGTGCCGATGGTGGAAAGTGGACGTATGTTACCACCAGGAAGGAAGCTTTAGACAATGCTTGGCTTGAAACTGTAAATTCCTCTACTCTTTTTACTGTTTTGTGTGTTTGTTTAGACAAATATGTGGCTTTAGCTAATTCACTCTTGTAATTTTCGCAGTTGATGGCTTTAATTGGAGAGCAATTCGATGAAGCAGATGAGATATGTGGTGTGGTTGCTAGTGTACGCCCAAAGCAACACAAACTCTCCTTATGGACAAGGACGAAATCAAACGAAGCTGTTCTGGTAAGATTTGTGTCTTCTCACGATGTACTACATTGATGATGGTGTTCTATTCATGATTATGATTGTTTGGTTATCTTGTTCCACGTTCTTTGCTTGCTTGTGATGTACAAAGAGCTCATAAAATCATTTAGCTTAGTTGAATTTGTTGGTTGCTTACGAAAGTAAATAGCGAAAGCTCATAATAACACTCAGTGACGAGGTTTCTCAATCTTGTTGCTTTGATTGAGATACTCCTATGGCTTTGGATTACCAGTCAAAAATAAAGTTGTTTTTATAAAGGTAGATGTTGTGAGTTGTTTGAAGATATATATATTACTAGTAAATCAGCCTCATTGACATTATAAACATAGCAGATGGAAATCTATTTAGAACTTAGCAGCATGGTAAAGATTGGTTTATGAATCTATCTGATAAATCTCCTTGTGTGTTATTGTGAATCCAGATGAGTATTGGCAAGAAGTGGAAGGATATACTTGAAGTCACCGACAAGATAACTTTCGCTAACCATCATGTAAAATGAACTTCATAGAAGCTAATCATGTTTTTTGTTCAGGTTTTTCCTCTCTGTTTGCTAATGAAATCGCGGTCTAATCTACGCAGGATGATTCTAGAAGAAGTCGTTATAGTGTCTGAAGACACCATAAGTGTGTGAGACCTCAGGAAGATGCAATGTGGCTTTTCTTGCATTGTTTGGTCGGTTTACTCAAACAGCTGAGACCTTTAGGGACACTCATTTTGAAGTGTAACTCTACCAAGTTTATTGTGTCATTAAAAAGAATATTTTTGTTTAAAAATTAAGGTCAATTATATAAATTTTTTTTGACAACTAGAGAGCACTATTCTGTTTCGTAACACCCTTTTATCAGATAAGCATTGGATTGTTCAAATGCTAGTTTTTGTATTTTTTTCACTGGGATGTTCTAAAAATGCTAGTTGTCTTTTTCATTGAGATATTCCAAAAAAAACCTCAGATGCTGATATGTTCAATCTAGTCTATGATAGGTGAATTATGTTTTTTATATTGTAATGTCAAATATATAACATGTTTTAAATAATGTTTTTATAAAAACGTTTAAATATAATAAAGTTTTATAAATGTATGGTTTTTTAAATAAAGAATATTATATAAAAACAAAATGAGTATTACACTAAACTAGTATTTTTTTTAATAACATAAATTATTATATAAAAATAATTGTTTATTCTAAATAAATTATAAAAAAAAAGTAAAATATTGTGTTTGGATTTTTTTCTAATTTAAAATTTAATTTTTTTTATTAAACTTTTTTTTTAAAAAAAGTTTTAATATTTCTAGTATATTAATTAAAAAATATTAAAAAAATTACTTTCAATTGATGTATTATGGGGCATTTGCAAAATTGACCTAAAATTTGTCTTCGATTGCAAATTTGACAATTTATATTTTTTTTTGCAAAACTAACTTTCTGTCTCTATTTTATCCTTCAACAATAATTTTATTTACAACTTTGTCATTAGCTTCAAAAAAACAAAAACAACACAAAGACCATTATGAACAAATTTTTTAAAAATATTACGAAAATGTCATCTTCTTCAATGCATACAACCATCATTATCGTGGTTGCTGGGAGAAAAAACATTTTATTCCTATCAAAGCAGACTTCTCCGAGAAGTCTGCGACGTTTATTCCGATCAAAGCATTTATTCCGATCAAAGCAGACTTCTCGGAGAAGTCTGCTTTGACAGGAATAAAATGTTTTTCTCACCAAAGCAGACTTCTCGCAGTCTGCAACGTTTATTCCTATCAAAGCAGACTTCTCCGAGAAGTCTGCTTTGATCGGAATAAAAATCGCAGACTTCTCGGAGAAGTCTGCTTTGATAGGAAGAAAAATTGCTTTGGCGAGAAAAACAGTTTATTCCCATCAAAGCAGACTTCTCGGAGAAGTCTGCGATGTTTATTCCGATAAAAGCAGACTTCTCCAAGAAGTCTGCTTTGATAAGAATAAACTGTTTTTCTCGCCAAAGCAATTTTTATTCCTATCAAAGTAGACTTCTCGGAGAAGTCTGCTTTGATAGGAATAAAAATTGTTTTGGCGAAAAAAACAATTTATTTCTATCGAAGCAGACTTCTCTGAGAAGTCTGCGACGTTTTTTCCGATCAAAGCAGACTTCTCCGAGAAGTCTACGATGTTTATTCCGATCAAAGCAGACTTCTTCGAGAAGTCTGCTTTAATAGGAATAAAATGTTTTTCTCGCCAAAGCAGACTTTTCCGAGAAGTCTACTTCAGTAAAAAAATTTAGTATGTGTACAATGATATAATCAAATTCATTAATTTTTACCGCAGATAATTGTCCAAATCGTTGTTGTTTGTGGGGAGTGGAGTATCACAGATACTTAGAATTTTTCTGTGGATAATATAAGAGGAGGAAAAATGTTTGTAATTGAGGATGATGATTACGTTGTTGATGAAGATGAGAATAAAGTTTAATCGAATGCTGAGGATTACATTCTTTACGATAAAGTAAAAGATGAATAAATTCAGTTTTAGTGTTGAGTATCTCAGAAAATTAAGTTACGAGTAAGGACAAAGTACAAAGTCTGCCGAGAAGTCTGCAAAGAAGTGTGCGAGATTTATACAACAAAGTTTGCCGATATAAGTGTGTAGTTTCTGAAACATGTAACCAATCAATTCAATTAATTTGAAGGCACAATGTTATCGATGTTGTTTTACAAAAAACATCCAACACTATCCTGTTAACTTAGTATTTTGATGGAATTGTTTATACATATCTTTCAGTTCTTGTTCTTTCTTGTTATTAGGAAGTATGCACTAAGTATCTTAAATATGCACTAAGTCCTTAACTATGTATAAAAGTGTTTATGAAAATTTATATTAATATTTGTGTTTTTAATGGTTGTCATTTTATAATTTTATAAGTATGATTTGACTTGAGCTGATTGAAAGGTGATTGACATACAACTAATAGTTTATTATAATTCTGAAAAAGTTGATGGAAAACTGACTGACAAGATGGAGTGATGGGAGCTAGTGATATTTACAATAAAGTTGACAAAAACTCATTTAAAATATGACCAAAAATACAAACGAAGTCTGCAATTATTAATGAAGTCTGCAAGTGAAGTCTGCATTTGTAATAAAAACGTGTTGTGAAGTCTGCAACTGAAGTCTGCAACCTGTAATGAAGTCTACAACCTGTAATGAAGTCTGCAACACGAAAATCTATTGATTCAAAAACCAAAGTCAAATTCAAAACGTAAGAAAAAAATTCAAAAACATCCACAAAAACTGTAAAACCACCATAAATTTCAAGAGGAATTTCAAACATCTATTGAAAATCTTAATAAAACCATCTAAAATTTTAAAAACCATTAAAAATCACTTTAAAAACTACTAAAACAACAATATTACTTTTTGTGAATCTTTTTCTACAACAAAAGAAAATGAGAAATAAGATAAGAATATAAGAACTCTGCAAAGGAAGTCAACTGAAGTCTGCAACTGAAGTCTGCAACTGAAATCTGCAAACCTGTAATGAAGTCTGCAACACGAAAATCCATTAATTCAAAACTAGTGTCAAATTCAAAACGTAAGCAGAAAACTCAAAAACAACAACAAAAAACTGTAAAACCACCATAAATCTCAAATATCTATTGAAAATCTTTAAAAAACCATATAAAATTTTAAAAACTTATTAAAAATCACTTTAAAAATCTAGTAAAACAACAAAATTAGTTTTTGTAAATCTTTTTTCTAGATCTACAACAATAGAAAATGAAAAATAAGATAATAATATAAGAAAAAATTAAGAAAACAACAAAAAATAACAAAATCTCCAAAACCATGAAAAACGTAACAACTAGTAAAAATAACAAACTTACATCTTTAGATCTCGTGACTTTCTTTTCTAGATCTACAACAATACAAGATGAGAAATAAGATAAGAATATAGGAAAAAACTTAAGAAAACAACAAAAACAACAAAAATCACAAAAACTACGAAAAACTTAAAAACTAATAAAAGCAACAAGCTTACGTTTTTTATCTCTTCACTTCTTTTTCCAGATCTACAACACTATAAGAGGAGAAAGAGTGTTATAAAAATAACAAAAGATTTAAACAATAAAAATATTCTAAAATCACAAATCCAAAACCATATAAACAAAAAAATTTTACCTTTTCATATCTCATGATTTTTTCCAGATCTACAAAATAACAAGATGACAAAGAACATGAGAAGAGAAGAAGAAAAGATAAGAGGGGAAGTAAAACGAGAAGAAGAGAAAATTTACTTTGTAGTCATTTTTGGAGGTTGGAGGCTCCTACGTTTTTTTTTGGAAATGAAATTATGATAAAATTTTAGGGTTACCTTCTTTATATATAGAGAGTTAAATTTGGTTAGGTTAAAAACTGTCAATTTCCGGTTTGCGCAGACTTCTCGAAGTCTGCTTTGGTGAAAAAAACAGTTTATTCCGGCTGAAGAAGACTTCTCGAAGTCTACTTTATATTTTTACATTACCCTAAACTCTAAATTGAAGAAAACCGGTTTAGTTACATTTAATTTTCGGTTTGTGCAAACTTCTCGAGAAGTCTGCTTTGTTAAATCTACGACAACATCTCGAGAAGTCTGCGTAACCCTAAACCCTAAATAATAAAATTCACTAAATGTGCGAAAGTTTTGTTAAAAATTAGATGAATATGTTGAAGATAGTTAAGTAAATGCAAAACTCAAACAATTTTCTTTTAAAAATTTGTAAATCTAAATTTTCAAAATTATCACATGATATTTCAAATTATAGCATGAATTCTCTACACAAACATCAACTATTAACCCACAACACATAACAACAAAAACTAGCAAATATTTTATACCATTCGATAGAATCCAATCTCCTTATTTTTGAATTCATTATAACTTTTACTTGCTTTTGATATGTATATAAACTATGTTAATAGCAATTTTTTTTTTTAAATATTTCAAAAATTTTATTTGATTTAGGTAGTTTATTTACAAAGCAGACTTCGTGAAGTCTGCTTCAGCCGGAATAAACTATTTTTCTCACTAAAGTAGAATTCTCGGAGAAGTCTGCTTCAACCGGAATAAACTGTTTTTCTCACCAAAGCAGACTTCTTTGAGAAGTCTGCTTCAACCGGAATAAACTGTTTTTCTCACCAAAGCAGACTTCTCGGAGAAGTCTACGAGGTTTATTCCGACCAAAGCAGACTTCTCGGAGAAGTCTGCTTTGGTCGGAATAAACTTCGCAGACTTCGTGAAGTCTGCTTCAGCCGAAATAAACTGTTTTTCCTACCAAAGCAGACTTCTCCGAGAAGTCTGCTTTGATAACAAAAAAAACACGCAGGGACTGAAACGTAATTGACATTTCAACATTATTTTTTAGACCAAAGGAATGTTCAGTAATTTCTCCACCCTCATAGATTAGTTTTGCAAAAAAATGTAAATTGTCAAACTTGCATTTGAAGTCAAGTTTTAGATCATTTTTAGCAATTCCCCCATGTATTATTTACACTAATGTTATTTTGAGGTGTCCTTTCATAACACATAAAATAAAATTGTAAACAAGGATTAACTTGCTAGATAATTACTACATTTGTCATTCAATTACCAAAACTATTAACCATATTAATACATAACATAAAGTTTAGAATAGTATTTTAAAATATGATTTTTCTAAGTTTTTTTCCAAATTTAACATCGCAAAATTAAATTATCAAAAATAGTATAAATACTTATGTAAAAATACTTATTTATTTTAAATAAATTATACATAAATTTAAAATATTAAATTTGGATTCATTTTTTCTAATTTATGGTTTAATTTTTTTCTATTAAAATATAGTTTTAATGCATTTCAATCTTAAATTTGTGCTATTATTGGAAATTTAAACTAATTATGATATTTTTAGAATAAAAACTTAGAAATTTGCTATTTTAGATATTTGCTCTAAAGTTTAATATATATATATATATATATATATATATATATATATAAAGTATAAATGATGTAGTATAATTTTGAGCTATATACTATTTATATATATATATGTGTATTACTACATTTATATTTCATATACATACACATAAAACTAATGAGAAGGGTATATATATATATATATGTATTACTACATTTATATTTCATATACATACACATAAAACTAATGAGAAGGGTGGCCAGCTTTTGAAGACGAGGTAAAAGAATTTCAATCTCTTCGGCAAGAATTCTCGTCAAGATAAAAGAGTTTGAGTCCTTTTGGCAAAATCTCCCAGAATTCTGCCTCATCCATCAATCTCGAGAGACGATTCCACATGAAGATTTTCTTACATTTATTTTTCTTTTATTGGCATTTCTATTTTTATTGGAGGATACGTTATGTATTTTGTAATTGGTAGTTCTTAAGTGTGCTTTCAGCGACAACAAATATAGATATTAAAAATCAAATTACATAATGCTAAATTACAATATTGAATGGATTATTGAAATATGATTGTTATTATTTTAACAGTATGCTAAACAATTCATCATAATCCATAATTGAAAAATATTTTTTAAAAACGGTTTTATTCTAATGTGTTGTTTACATAAGATAAGTACTATGATGAAATCATCAATACTTCAAATAGAATTAAAACAATCATTACATTTAAAATAATAATCAACATTTTTCATACACATAATTAGATTTTAAATTTCAAATAATAATATTTCATTAATAATTATACTAGATTTTATAATTAAAATTATAATTTTTAATTAATAATTATTTTAGTCTGTGTGCATGATACGGATATAAAATTAGGTAATGTCATTATTGAAAATTTAAATTAATTGATAGTATATTTAAAATAAAAACTAAAAAATGTTATTTTAAAAAATTGTCCAAAAATTAAATTTTAGTTAATCCAATTTAAGTGATTAATGAAACCAAATTTCAATCCGTTTTTTTAAAAAGTATCTATTTGTTTTTGGACTTCCTGTGACTGTATTTGCAGCTTAAATTTGTTTTTCAAATTAATATATATTAATTTTTAAATAAAACTTATATAATAAATCTATTTTCGAGATGAGGCCGAGAATGAATCTCTCACGACCATAAGGGTGGCCGAAGCATTGTTACTGCCTGGAATCTTGTTTTCTTTGATTTGCAAGATTACATCAAAAACCAATTGGTTGCACAAACAACAAAAACTTTCACTGTTCTAGATCAAAACATTCATAGTTTTTTTAACTAAACCGTTCATCTTTCTCTGTGGCTGTTGAGCTCATAAGGGAGTCACATGAGCAGTCTCGTCTAAGAAGAGGCACCCAAATACATAATTGAAGAAATCTCGGCCTTTAACAATACCTTTTCCATCTATGGTTTCCATGTCGTATGTGCATGCTCTCATACAATCAGGACAGTATGTAACCTGTGTAGCATAGAAAAAACCATGGATAAGAGAACTAACTTGTAACTTCCAAGAGTTTTCTTGTTTATTACAAGGAACAGATAAGATGTTGTGTCTGGTAGTTTTAGTGATGAACCTCCAAGATTTTTGGCTGGAAGGAGCTATCGAGCATTACATCTACTCCGTAAATGGCTCTAGATTTGGGGGATTGCATCTCTGGATGCACGAGAGCTGCCGCCTCAAACACTTGCCGTATCAATTGCTTCACTTTCTCATGGATATCCCACCATTTAACTGTTGAGAGTAGAAATGTGTTATTGATAAAAAGAAATGCACAAAGATATCTATATGGAGATGGAAACACAAATGCAGTTTATACCGTTATGTTCTTGTTCAAACTCTCTCACAAACTCTGCAGTGGGCTTGTGATTCAGCTTCCGACCATAGTTCTGAAACACATAAGAAAATGGACATGGGTAAGAGGATAATGAGAGTTGGTTGTTGTATGTAATACGTTGCAATCTTTGTTGGAATTGAATCATTATACCATGACAGTGAAGTGAGTTTCATATTCAAAGAAACTGTGCTTTTCCAATGAATATGGATTGTTAGACAACCTAACCTGAAATTAAAACAAGTAGGATTCTTTAACCATCACAAGTAATATATGTTTTTTAACACATATATTGGCTGCTTCGAAGGATTTAAATAAGCATTACCCAAAAAATATCTGTGAGGAAAATCTCCAGTGGGTCAATGCTCCGCAGAAGGACAACGTATCGCAGATCAAACTTCTTACCCTTGAACAAAGCAGGGTGTTCTATGTACTTCTGGCAGATCTTGGGTCCTGTTTCCATCATACGGATGATAGCAGACAAGTTATCTGTTATACTTGTGTCAATCGTCCGTGCCATATTCCATGGTTTCAAGATCCACAAATTGTTCAACTGATCACGTTTGCGTACACAAAAGTCCCCAATAAACTGGGACAACTGTGTTTCAAGATTGTAAGTAGGTTGTAACCATTTTGGAGATCCATAAGCCTGTATAGCAAAACATCGAAAGCTATATCAACTAATATTTTACCAGAATAAAAAGACACCTTGATGTGTAAGTCTTGGTTATATCTTGTGACAACAAACAAAGAGGTTTCATAAACAAGTTTTAGTAATGGTGCTATGATAATCATAGTTGTACAATTTGCTGAAATTTACCTTTTGAATAGTTTCTGCAAGATGATGCTTCATAACAAGACATGCCTCAAAGGGAAACTGATTTAAGTATTGGTCATCCGTTAATCCCACCACCTTTTTCAGCTCCTCGTCCACCTGCATACTCGTCCATATAATGTCTGCATCTTTTGGTTCATTTGCTACAAACAGGCAAGTGACACAACTCAGATATCAACAAAGAAAAACCTTCATTTGTCTGATCTGTTTAAAGCTGAATTTACACCACAATCTAAACGACAAGAAAGTCACTAAAAAGCTTGGAAATTTGTGGTAAATTCAAAGGCGCATTGTTTAGGCATCTGATTACAAGTTCTCAGGAGTGCTTAGTCTATCCATCCTCAACAGAATTAGTAGTCTATCATGAGAAATGGATTAACTACATACTGATCACAAATTCTGGACGTGTCAGAAATTCTTCAACTTGTGGTAGATCTGTGTGTACCAGCAAAGGAGACCCATCACTATGGCGTATGCTTCGGGAAACTGAAGGTTTCAAAGGTAAAGACGCAGAAGCTTTCGCCTGCAGTTTTTGTTGGTACTTCTCAAACTCCTATGAAGTCATTAACAGGGAATCTGTTAGTGAACAGAAATCCTCGCAGGAAATGAGAGAACATGAAATTTGTTAAAGAGGCAATGGGAAGTACATGAATAAAATAGTTCTCAGGAGTCTGAAACCAGGCTGTAAGCCTGGCAGACCGATGTTTGTCCTCCCCGATACCAGATAGAAAATCACGAGTACACTCATCACCTTTCAAAGAACTTTTGATAGGCCACATTATCGAATAGCTGGAATATTGAAAACCAAATAAACACGTGCATATGTCAGATGAACAAATAACACTGGAAGAATTACATACATGATGTATGGGACCTGATCAAGAAGCGCACACAGGCAGCACAGGAAAAAGTGGAAAGCATTTACCTCACAGCAGAGTCTAGATTCCCAGAGGGCATGAAAAGGAAAGGAGCCACTCTGAAATTGGGTTCATCACTATGCCCCAAAGCTGAACCCAATTCATCCATCACATACCTGCAAAAGGAGACCACACAAAGTCATCAAAATCCAAAAGAAAAACACAAAAGTCTTAAATAACAGTGTTATTCTAACATTGACTTGTCTAAAACTTCCTACAGCTTTTGGAGGATGGATTTGAGTCATCCCAACATTATGCAATATCATTAAATATTTCCTGCATTAGAATCTTCCATGAATTTCTCAAATTCATCTATTTAAATGAATAATGTTGGTATGTGGGTAATCCTTTAAACACTATATACAAGCAGCAAAAAAAATTCAAATCGCCATGAGGTTTTCTTCTGTCAATAAAATACACCGCAGTAGTTCTGATATAGCAAACGAGGAAAATGTTGCATACCACAAGGAAGTTTCATCAATCTTTTCCTCATCCGCAAGGCGATAAGTCATCACATACAACCACATTGCACCAAGAACACGGTCCACAAGACTATCCCCAGAATTCGGCTCAGGAAGGCGTGGTTGAAGCATCGAGTCAACAACATGCTTTCCATTTTCATATATTTTAGCTGTATCAACACCATTTAACAAAGAAAGGTTTGGGAGAGATTCAAGAATCTCTACTGCACTGTTTCCAAGAGGTCCAGGTATGTCAACCTAGAAACAAGAAGTAGAATACTAACATGTCAGAAACCACAGCATATATTTTAGTTAACATTGTACGGTAACCTCAACTAGTATTCGACTATGTAAGGAAAACTTCCAACAAACCTCTAAGGAAGACAGTGAAGAGAAGAGCTTCAAGACTCCAAATAGTTCTCCAATAGAATTCTGATCCAATGGGTTTCCGCGGATATTTAGTTGAGATAATAACGGCATCTCGTGCACACAGAATGCCTGAAAATGAATAAAGTAAAGGTAGATAAATCAGACATTTGAAAAAGATATGTATCTACAAGACTTCTATAGGATACAAAATTGCAACAGATATGATCAGCAATACTTATCTCCTCAATCAATCAACTACACTCTCTGTCTCTCTTATAACAAGTAAGGGGGTAAAATTGACCTTATTGACTAGACTGCGTATTGACCGGTTTGAAAGGTCAAGTGAGGTGACATTGCACAAGGGTTGATCCTGCTGAACACAACCAGGATTATCCTTGCCAAATATATCTCCACAGAAGCCAAGTGCCCACAACCCGTAATTAGGAGTAAAACAAGAGTTGTAAATTTCCAGACTCGGACAGCCTTGCAGTATTTCATCAGCCATCCGACTTTCACTGAAAAGCATGAAATGCATGAGAAATCTACGACATTATCCCCACCATCAATAGGGTTTTAAATGCATGTTTACCCTTTCTGAAGAACAGGATTGTCATTCAGCCACAAAGCCTTCAGATTTTTAAACTTCATAACCTCTTGTATAACCACATCCGCATTCTCGATTTTGTTCCCTATAAGACTAAGCGCCAGTAAATCCTACCAAAACAAATTGGCAGCAGCAAAACAAAGACGCTTTAGAATCTAGGCATTTGAATATCCAGGCGTATTATTGACTCAAGTTTCCACTGCAGGTTTACGACAGATTATATGAATATGGTACGGAAATAAACCTTCACCATCTGAGATAAAATCTAGCTTGAAAGTACGTAAGACGAAGAAAGATCTAAAGGCATGCCTGAAATTTACTAGACAAATGCAGAGACACCAATGAGTCATCAACTATTCCAAGACCCTCCAACTCCAACCATCTTAATGAGCCATATCCTTTATCCGCTGCATAACAGATTTCATTATCTATTATCTGATCAACAGAAAGTTCCTCGTAATTCTCTGCAACTTCTTCTTCTCCAGCCTTCCCCTCTGCATCATAATCAACACACATCAAAGAACCCATCCTCTCAGCCAATCCCGGAATTTCCTGAAGCTGAAGTAGCCAAAAGAAATAAATAAATAACTATGAATTATGCTCTCAGAACCACTATGAAGTAGAAAAACATAAGGAAAAAAGGCAACTTTTATGCTTAAATTTCTTCTAACAATTCGACTGAACATTTTCGTTTGAATTGCCAAAGTTAAATTGCATTAAATGATACAGAGTGGTAACTAAAAAATATCACTGCTCATACGAAAAAAATGAAACTTTTTGCATATCAAAACAAACCAAGCTTCATCCCACTTTCACAAGGCACTTTATCACTTACCCAAAATGTGCAATCCAAAAATTCAGTGTAAAGACCCAATTTTTAAAGAGTGAGAGTGGCGTTACAGGACACACACACCTGCTTATAGGCATCGGGAAGACGAAAAGTCCAGGCATGATCGACAAGAAAGACGTCAGAATCTATAGGCATAGAGTCGGAAGTGAGGACAAGCCTACGTCGCCGACCATCCTCACAGGGTTCGATCTGAAAGTGAGCGCCGCCATCTAAAGCATCCGAAGAAAGCTTCTCGAAGAGACGTTTGTAAAGTTTCTGCGGCAACCCTGAAGCCGCCAAGAGTACTCCATGTACTTCCACGAAATCATCCAAGCTCTCGATTTTGTTAGTCATTTTTGCTTAGCTTTTGGATTTGAAGGCGAACACTGTTTCTTTTCTTCTTTTTTTTTTCTGGCAAGGGTTTTGTAAAGTCTCTCAAATTGGTATCTATAAGGCTCACGATTTGATTTTCGTGGTTCGGTCCAACCGAATTTATTGCGGCTTGATTGGATATATGTATTAGAACGGTTACAATAATAAACGGCAATGTGTTTGGTCTAGCTGTATATTTGCTAAGTACATATACTATTTAGAGAAGATGAAAATCTCAAATACCTTCTCTTGTAAAACATTTTCTCAATTGCCTTGGTTATAAAAGTTCATTTCTTTTTTATTTTTTTTAATTAAAAAATGACAATTTCCTTGCATCCTTAATTTCTTTTCTCAAATCTGATTATTAGGGAGATAGAGAGATGTTCGTGTCGCACATGACTTTGGGAGATGGAGAGAGAGAAGTATTAGGGTGATGGAGAGAGAAGTATTAGGGAGATGGAGAGAGAGAAGTGTTAGGGAGATGGAGAGAGAGAAGTATTAGGAAGATGGAGAGAGAAGTATTAGGGAGATGGAGAAAGAGAAGTATTAGGAAGATGGAGAGAGAGAAGTATTAGGAAGATGGAGAGAGAGAAGTATTAGGAAGATGGAGAGAGAGAAGTATTAGGAAGATGGAGAGAGAGAAGTATTAGGAAGATGGAGAGAGGGAGAGAGAGAGAAGTATTAGGAAGATGGAGAGAGGGAGAGAGAGAGAATTATTAGGAAGATGGAGAGAGAAGTATTAGGGAGATGGAATGGTGTTGAAGGGTAAAGGGAGATGGAGTGGTGTTGAAGGGTAAAGGGAGATGGAGTGGTGTTGAAGGGTAAAGGGAGATGGAGAGCTCTTGAATTTGTGAAGGAAGATGCATTGGTGGAACACATGCTCAAATGCCGTTTACCATATTAAATGATGGACAAATGTCTAAAATAGCACATTTCTAAGTTTTTATTTCAAAAATAGCATAAATGTCTAAAGTATCATCTCTCAAATCTGATTATTAGGGAGACAGAGAGATGTTAGTGTCGCACATGACTTTGGGAGATGGAGTGGAAGAAGTATTAGGGTGATGGAGAGAGAAGTATTAGGGAGATGGAGAGAGAGAAGTGTTAGGGAGATGGAGAGAGAGAAGTATTAGGAAGATGGAGAGAGAAGTATTAGGGAGATGGAGAAAGAGAAGTATTAGGAAGATGGAGAGAGAGAAGTATTAGGAAGATGGAGAGAGAGAAGTATTAGGAAGATGGAGAGAGAGAAGTATTAGGAAGATGGAGAGAGAGAGAGAGAATTATTAGGAAGATGGAGAGAGAAGTATTAGGGAGATGGAATGGTGTTGAAGGGTAAAGGGAGATACTTTAAGTTTTTACCAAAAATTGGAAAAAATGAACCTAAATATAATACTTTAAGTTTATGTATAATTTATTTAAAATAAATAAGTATTTTTACATAAATATTTGTGCTATTTTTGGGAGTTTAATTTTGGGATGCTAGATTTAGAAGAAATTTTTTAAAAAGTGCTATTTTAGGGTATTACTCTTAAATGATTCCAATTAATTTTTTTAAAAATTATTTATTTAATAATTTTTTTAGACGAAAATGATATTCCTCTGTTACTAATTAAACGATGTTTTAGTTTTTATTTTTGTTTTTTTAAGATAGATTTTTCAAAATTTTAATATATTTTTTATTAGTTAATAATGATTAATTGTAAAATTCAAGAAAAATAATTAAATTTATTGAATTACTATTGGTTTAGAATTATAGAAAAATATTACTCAAAAAAACTATACATCTATCTAATTAAAAATGATCTATTTTAGCAATCTCACATATTGTCATGTCTTATATTACAGATTATGCCATTGAAATATCCAAAGTTTTAAGTGATTCATTAAGATTAAAAATGTCTAAATTTCTATTTCTACTATCTCTCTAACCAAACATAGATGTTTCTACTATTCCTATTTCCAAATATACAATATTTTTATTTCCAAACACTCACTAATATAACCCTAATGATATTAATGGAACTCTATATTATAATCATAAATTAAGCATTTTCGTATACTTTTATAAATATAAAAGTAAACTAATTGTTTCAGCTAACATACACATAAAAATGTACATTACAAAAATTAAATCATATATAAAACTATACAAATAAAATAATGTTGACATATATATAACTACATATACATATAAGATATACTTTTAATCACAAAACTATATGAATACCACTTTAATATAGTTCAATATAATTTCGATAAATATACTTATTATGATCTAAGTGATTTAGAAGATTTATACACTAAATTAGATCATGTTGAAGACAAAAAATTGGAATGTCAAAGGAATCGAGTGAAAACAATGGCGTTGTTTTTTAAATAAATATTTGATAATACAAATACTAATGCACAAATTCTCAAAATATTTACGGTACATCAATATACACTACAAAAAACTGCCAATTTGCGACTACATACGTGGTCGCAATTTTTGCGACCACATTTGCCACGGTTTAGCAACTAATTTGCGACTACGGCGAAGTAGTCTCAAATTGGTCGCAAAAATATGATCAATAAGTGTGGTCGCAAATCAGTCGCAATATGCAACCAATTAGCGACTGAAATGCGACTGCCTTGAGACTGACCCAAGTAGTCGCTAATCAGTCGCAAAATAGCGACTGATTAGCGACTACATATGGAAAATCAGGTGGTAGTCGCTTATTGGTCGCTAAAAATACCACCAATTTGCGACTACAGTATGTAGTGGCTCTGCAATCACAAAGTGGTGGCAAAGTGCCAACATAAAAAACATGTGCTTGCTAGGTATAACGATATTTAAGCGACTACATCGCTGTAGTCGCAAAGTAGTGGCAAATCAGTGGCAAAGTAGTCGCAAAATGTTGTATATATATGCATCATCCCATTCTCTCATTTGTGAAATCAAAGGTAAAAATTTATGTAAAACATGTGGGGAAATTATAACAATTCGAGAGATTGGATGTACAGAAGAATTGATAATGAAACAAGAAATATCTCGGAGGAATTTGCACAAGGCATGGAGCAGTTCATGAATTTTGCAAGTAGTCAACCTATAGCTCAAAGTAGCGGAGGTAAGTTTTTCTGTCCTTGTATTAATTGCAAAAATGATAAATTTATTCCGGGACGAAAAATATGGAGTCATCTATATAGTCGAGTGTTTATGCCAAATTATTATATTTGGTATAAACATGGAGAAGAGCTGAATGTTCAGTTAGGGACGAGTACTAGTCGGGGTGATGTACAAAGAAATCAGGGACGTGATTGTAGTAGTGATGAAACAGTTGATATATCCGATAATAGATATGTTGAAATGGTGACGGATGTATTTCGTGAGACAACGACTGATGATCATCAGTACTATAATCAGAACGAAGAAAATTATAATTATAATTATGAAGAAGAACGGCCTAATGAAGAAGCACAAAAAATTTACAACATGTTAGAAGCTGCGAAAAATCCATTGTATGATGGTTGTCATGAAGGGCACTCACAGTTATCTTTAGTTGCTCGGTTTATGAACATCAAGTCTGATTTTAATTTACCAGAAAAATATATGGATTCTTGGGCGGAGCTGTTTACTGAATATTTACCCGAGGAGAATCAGGCGACGAGTTCATATTATGAAACCGAAAAATTGATGCGAAATTTAGGCCTCCCATTTTATACAATTGACGTGTGTGTTAAAAATTGTATGATATTTTGGAAAGAAGATGAGAAATGGGAAAAATGCAAATTTTGCGATTCCCCCCGGTATAAGCCAAGCGAGGGTAGGACGAGAATACCTTTCAGTCGTATGTGGTATTTACCTATAGGTGATAGACTTAAAAGAATGTATCAAAGCGAGAAAACTGCAGAGGCAATGAGGTGGCACGCAGAGCATGAAGCAGAAGACGGAGAAATGAGTCATCCATCTGATGCTGCAGAGTGGAAAATTTTTCAATATCTACATCCTAGATTTGCTGCTGAATCTCGAAACGTTTATCTTGGCTTATGTACTGATGGGTTCAACCCATTTGGGATGTCTCGTAATCATTCATTATGGCCGGTGATTATCACTCCATATAATTTTCCACCGGAGATGTGTATGAAGAAAGAGTATTTGTTTCTAACTATTTTGAATTCGGGGCCAAATCATCCGCGTGCTAGTATGGACATATTCCTACGACCTTTGATTGATGAGTTGAAAGAATTATGGTTTACGGGAGTTGATGCATACGATGTATCGTTGAACCAAAATTTCAATCTAAAAGCTGTGTTACTTTGGACGATAAGCGATTTTCCCGCTTATGGAATGTTGTCAGGATGGACAACGCATGAAAGGCTGGCCTGTCCAATTTGTATGGATGATACGAAGGCATTTCAATTACCAAATGGGAGAAAGACGTGTTGGTTTGATTATCATAGAAGGTTTCTTCCTAATGGTCACCCGTTACGGAAAAATAAAACAAATTTTTTAAAAGGGAAGCACGCTTTGAATGACTGTCCTCTACAATCATTGACAGGAGAACAAGTTTTATACGAGCGAATAAAAACTGTCAATCCTTTAAGAACATCTGAGTGCGGTGGAAACGGTCATGAAAGTAAAGAAGAAGGTTACGGCATCTGGCATAATTGGCACAAAGAAATTATATTTTGGGAGTTGCCGTACTGGACGGATCTTAACCTTCGACATAATCTTGATGTGATGCATATAGAGAAGAATTTCTTCGATAACATCATTAATACAATTATGAATGTGAAAGAGAATCAAAAGATACAGTTAAGTCAAGGTTGGATATTGCGAAGTTTTGCTCTCGAAAAGAGTTGCACGTGGATGGTCGGGGTAATGCTCCATTCCCTATATTTCGATTGACCCAAAAAGCGAAAAAACGGTTATTGGAATGTATAAAAAATGATGTCAAATTTCCGGATGGCTATGCGGCAGATTTAACAAATTGTGTGGATATGGATGGACTAAAGTTCTCAGGCACGAAAAGCCATGACTGCCATGTTTTTATGGAAAGACTTCTCCCTTTTATATTTGCAGAACTTTTACCACGAACGTTCATCTAACATTATCAGGTAAATATAGTAATAACTATATTTTTAATTAAAAATAGGGCAATTGACTAATTTAGCACTAAATAATGTTTTAGTGACTAAATTAGCATCTCAAACCTAAACTTCCACAAATAGCATTTTTTTAAGTGAAAAAGACTAAAATAACCTTTAACCTAATATTCTGCAAAATTATAAACTGAGCTAAGGGAGGGTCGAACCTTGGTCCCTTTAATAAAAGATGGAGTATGTAACCACTATACTACTGTAACTAATTGACATATTATCATTTTGTGTAGTATATATCTGTTTTTAATTTAAATAGCAAAATCTTAATACGAGCTGGAGGGGGGGAGGTCGAACCCTGGTTCCTTTGAAAGAGAAGGAGTCTATAACCACTACACTACTGTAACTAATCAACATATAATCATTTTGTGTATTATATATATCTGTCTTTAGTTTAAATAACAAAATCTTAATATGAGCTCGAGGAGGGGGGATCGAACCTTGGACCACTTTTAAAAAGATGGAATGTGTAACCAATACACTACTGTAACTATTTTGTTTAATATATATATCTGTGTTTAGTTTAAATAGCAAAATTTAGGAAGTGAACGCTATTGCATAAAAAGCCTCAAAACTCAATATTACATCTAATTGTGTTGAATTCAAGTTTCATAATAAATCCGATATCTAATTGTGCTGGACATTTTTATGTTTTCGTTTATAACTTATATTTGTGATTGTTGAAGGTTGATAAACACTTTTGCTCATGTTTTTTAGATAAACAATTTCACGTTTTAGGAAGAAATTTCTAAAACATAAGATATTATTCCTAAATTTGCATAAAGTATTCCTAAATTATGCATAAAATGTGACTACTAACCTAAATTTAGTAAACAGATCTTAATATTAAGGAAATCTTATCTAAATAAAATAATTAAATTAAAGAAAAAAATTAAAAAATGTAATATGGGAGATCGAACCATGCACCATGAATTCTAACAAGAAGATGTATAACCAATACACTATAGTACTCAATCAGCATAAATTACCTTGTTTAATATATATTCTTCTGTTCAATTAAAATATAAAAAATTATATCAGTTCAGTGGAATCGAACCTTGGACATATGAGTAAAACAAGTAGTGTGTTACCAATATGCTATGATAACTAATTGACATATGAACATTTTATTTTAACTAAATTAGGTTTTCAGCTCTTTGTTTTAATTGGAGGATAGTAAAGTCTTTTTTGATTGGTTAAAATGCTATATTAGTGAATTTTTATATTGAGTGCTATATTTGTCACTAAAACATAATTTAGTGCTAATATAGGGTATTTCTCTTAAAAATACCTAAATTAATAATAATTGTCTGAACTAATTAATTGTCGATGATAATTAATATATATATATATAGGAATTGAAAGATTTTTCCGTGATTTATGCTCCAGATCATTACAGCAAAATCGTGTCCAAATTTTGAAGGAAAACATAGTCATAATTTTGTGCAATTTGGAAAAGATCTTTCCGCCTTCATTTTTTGACGTCATGGAGCATCTTCCTGTACATCTATCATACGAAGCTAAACTTGGTGGACCTGTGCAATATAGGTTGATGTATCCATTTGAAAGGTTTTTTAAAAAACTTAAAAGCAAGGCGAAGAACAAACGATATGCTGAGGGTCGATTGTTGAATCATATGTGAATGATGAGATATTTTACTTCTCGGAACATTACTTTGCTGAGCACATACGCACGAAAAACAGGTAACCTAAATTAATTGTTATGTTTATGAATTAATTATTTTATTATATATATATATATATATGAATGTAAGTAATATAATATATATATATATAGGTCTAAGATGACGTGCATGTATATCCAGATCCCGGAGTACCAGATATATTTACGCACATGGGTCATCCAAATGATAAATGTAAAGAAATATGGCTCTCCGAAAAGAATATAAATATGCACATGCATATGTATTACGAAATTGTGAATATTTTCGACCACTAGAGAGATATATGAAAACAATTAATTGTAATTATTATATTTCATTTCATTGTATTAAGAAATATATAATAATTTTCAATATTTACTATTGTAGCATGTTTGAAGATCATATTCGATGTACGTATCTATATCTTTCGGAAGATGACATTTCATCGAAAAGAGAGGAAAAATTCCACATATGGGTTAGGGATTATATATGTTTAATTAATTATTTGACATATATATTATATTTTATTTATTAATTTGGAAATACTAATTAAGTTTAATTTTTTATATATGATCATAGGTCAATTCATGCATTTCCACAGATTCACGTGTCTTTCCTATATAGGCTCAAGAATTAGTTCAAGGTCCGATGAATAAAGCGTCCACTTGGCCGATGTATTTTACAAGAGGTTATATGTTCCACACGAAGAAACATGGACATAGGAGAAAGACATGTAACTACGATATTTGTGTGAAGGGGGACAATTACTCAGATGCATCTGTTGAAGCTGATTTCTATGGTATTTTAACAGATATCATTCAACTTGAGTATGTCGGACTCCTAAATTTGAAGATCACGCTTTTTAAATGTGAATGGTACGATCCTACGCCCTCGAAAGATACTCGGAAGTCGTAAAAAGGCGTCGTTAATGTCTTATAATCGGGGAAATACTATAAATACGAACCATTAATTCTCGGTACATATGGATTCGTTAATAATTTACTATATATATGATTTTTTTCTTACAAATTTATAACTAATTTATATTTCAATACTTATGATGTATCAGCATCTCAAACAGATCAAGTTTGTTATATTCCCTATCCGCACACTAAATCATATCAAAACAAACATGGCTCAATGTTTTGAAAGTTAATCCAAGATCTAACATTTTGGGGAAATACAAAAACAAAGACGAGATTGGCCTTTTGCAACAAGAAAATGATGAAGACGTAATGCATGTTCAAGAGATAGAGGTAGATCGGTTGGTTGATACAGTTAACCATACTGAAGAAATTGATTTCGATGTCGGAGATGCGGAACTAGAAGATGAATTTCAATGTAATATTTCATCTTCAGATGATGACGAGAACGAAGAAATGTAATAAATATAGTTATGCTATGTATTTTGTACATATGATTTTTATATAATGTAATGTATTAGCAATAACCATATAAATAAAAATTTTTAAGTAATTGTGACTGATTTGCCACCACTTTGCCACTGCATTGGCAATGTGGTGGTATTTCAGTCACAAAATTAAATGTGGTCGCAAATTAGTCACAAATTTGCGACGGATTTGCGACCACATTCTAAAAATTTGATGTGAACTCGCAAATTAGTCGCAAATTTGCGACTGATTTGCGACCACATATGGTAAATTCACATTTCCCCTAAGTATTTTCCATATTTAAAACTTGTATTTCTATACTAATGAGACTACTAATCATTATAAGTGATAACATATATTGAAAACCATATTTCTAATGATTTCATATTTAGAAAACATTTGAAATGTATATAAGAAGTATAAGGTTAAGTAAAATTGTTAAGTGTTTTAGGTAAGTTATTTGAAAATTTGGAAAATGTTATTGTTTTCATAGTAATTGAAATTTGTATAACTTATAATCAATTAATCAATCTTATATAATTATATGTATTCATCAAAATCTCAAAATTTAGGGTTTAGGGTATTATTTATCACTGATTTGCTACCACTTTGCCACTGCATTGGCAATGTGGTGGCATTTCAGTCACAAAAATTAAACGTGGTCGCAAATCAGTCGCAAATTTGCGATTGATTTGCGACCACATTCTAAACTTTGATGTGAAGTCGCAAATCATTCGCAAATTTGCGACTGATTTGCGACCACATGTAATAAATTCAATATATATAAATATGGTCGCAAATCATTCGCAAATTTGTGACTGATTTGCGACCACATTTACAGTTTTCGATAAATGAACATGTGGTCGCAAATCAGTCGCAAATGTGCGACTGATTTGCGACCACCATTTAATTGGGTGGGAGTTTGAAAGTTTTCGGAAATTCAACTCCCCCAAATTAATTGGTAGTCGCAAATCAGTCGCAAATGTGCGACTGATTTGTGACCACCTGTTCATTTATCGAAAACTGTAAATGTGGTCGTAAATCAGTCACAAATTTGCGACTAATTTGCGACCACCAATTAATTTGGTGGGAGTTTGAACATTTTTGTTTTCCACCAAATTAATTGGTAGTCGCAAATCAGTCGCAAAAAAAATTATAAATACACGAAGGTTTTACCTTATTTTTCACAAATCTCTCAAAATTTCATAATCAAAATCCTCTCTAAACACTTTCTAAACACAAATACTTTACAAAAAATGGCAAGTAGCGGTAGATCGTTAAGAGGTCGTGGAAGACGATTTATCGGATCGTCTTCCGGCCGAGGAACCTCTTTGGCCTCCTCGAACCCTTCACCATCCGCTAATAGAGCGACATCCCGCCTGCCTCCCCAATATACCTTTATCCCTCACTCCGTTCCTGAAACCCAAACACCTCCACGGTTTTAGGAATCGGATGAACATGAGGAGGAAGAAATTCCCGACTGCAAAATGGGAACGGATGAACAAACTATCACTCTTGATAGTTTGTTACAAACTCCGATCCCTCACTCTGTTCCTGAAACCCAAACACCTCCACGGTTTTAGGAATCGGATGAACATGAGGAGGAAGAAATTCCCGACTGCAAAACGGGAACGGATGAACAAACTATCACTCTTGATAGTTTGTTACAAACTCCGGGCCGTGAGCAGTATTTGACAGTGTTTTCTCCACAAGCGGCTCCTAATACATTGTGGTAAGAAGTTTTCTAAATAATTAATTTTTTTAATAAATATTTATTATAATTGTAATTATATTAATATAAATTTAAAATTTCTGTGTATAATTGAAATATTAGATTTGACCGCGATAACGGGGCTATTACCCATCAAATCGCAAAAATTTTGAAAAATAAATTTGACGGCCCGTACTACAGTTGGACCGTAGTACCTGCTGAGAGGCAGGAAAAATATTTCACAGAGTTTGCGGTAAGTTATTTTTTTGAAATTTTATATATTTTATAATATTTAAATAATATATATAAATATTTTATAATTTAATTTTAAGCAATCGTACACCTGGGATCCTCTGATCACCCCGGTGGTACGAAAAGAGTTTGAGGCCATCTGTGTAAGGTGGATGAAAGGGATGGTGAGCACGGTTCATACAACCGGAAAACGTTCCCGATGGATTTCCCTAAGTTTGTACAAAATTATGACAAACTATTGGGGAACAGAAACATCTACCAAGAGGAGTACGAAATCCTCTCATAACCGCAACTCCGCTCGGGATGGTCTTGGCCCACACAAATATTTGTCGGGCCAAAAATCCTATATTCAGGTCCTGTAGAAAATGGTAAGTCAAAAATGTTTTTATTTAGTTAACATTTTTGGTAGCAATTAAATAATATTTATTTTAATATATGTGAAGGAACATAATTTGGGACGACCAGTCTCAATAGGTGAGGTCTTTATAAAGACTCACACAAGATTGGATGGTTCGTATGTAGATTTGAAAGCAAAAAAAAATCTGTGAAGCATACGAACGAACATCCAAGAGAAAATGGCGATCGTGGAGGTCGATCCAACAGAAACATCTGATGGAACCTCTCGTCCAATTGAGTTGACTCCAGAATAGAAGAATGAGATCTTCATTCAGGTAAAAAAAAATTTCAAAGTTTTTTCTTTTAACATAATTTTGTAATTAATTAAATAATTAAATTTATTATTTAAATTTTGTTTTTATTATTTTGTAGTCTTCTGATGTGGATGAACGAGGCCGTCTTTATGGACTCGGTACCCTCAACCGCGTACAGTCTACGGGTAGACGTACTGGGGTGCAAACCAATTCACCCGAGTACGTAATGCTTCAAGAACAAAACGTGTTGATTAAACAACAAAACACGCAGATTCTGGAAAGAAATCAGAACATTGAAGAGTTGAACAGAGAAAACCAGAAAAAGATCTCGAGCTTGGAGATGCTCCTCGGATATTTCCAACAGACGGATCCCGCATTCGCCTCCTATATGCGGGATAACGATTGCACAGGGGAACCATCGATGGCTCCGCCCACGACCCCATTTTCGCCATCAGATTTCCAATTTCCGCCACCTGAGAATTAGATTTTTTTCATGTATTAAATAATTTTCAATAATAAATTTTAGAATTTTAATTTTGTATATCTTTTTATTCAATATTTTATATTAATTAGTTCACATATTTTTCATTTAATATTATAATATTTTTAATTCATTAATAAAAATTAATAAAAATTTAAATAATATGAATTTTAAACCATAAATTATAAACTATTATATTAATATTTATGAAAATTAACTACTATTAATATTAAAACATAATAATATAAATTATTTTATAAATATTTCTAATTATAAAATATTAATATTATTATTGAAATTAATTTCCAAAATTATTATTCAAATTTAAATTTACAAATATTATTTTATATTTATTTTTAAATAATTTAAATATTTTGAAATTAAATTAAAAAAATTATTAATTATTAATATTTTTTTCCAAAATATACGAAATTATTTCAATAATAATAAATATATAATATTTTTTTTAAATCTAATTACGATGTAGTCGCAAATCAGTCCTAAATCAGTCGCAATTTTTGCCACTAATTTGCGACTCCTTCATACATGTGGTCGGAAATCAGTCACAAAAAATTGCGACTGATTTGCGACTACAGGACAAATGTAGTCGCAAATCAGTCACACTTTTTTGAGACTGATTTGCGACTATAGGATAACTTTAGTCGCAAATCAGTCACAATTTTTTGTGACTGATTTGCGACTATAGGAGAACCGCAGTCGCAAAACAGTCATAAAATTTTATGACTGATTTGTGACTACGAGAGTTGTG
>JAEVFF010000418.1:92921-177924 GCA_018901945.1 Pugionium dolabratum
GAATCGGATGACCATGAGGAAGAAAAAATTCCCGACTGCGAAACGGGAACGGATGAACAAACTATCACTCTTGATAGTTTGTTACAAACTCCGGGTCGCGAGCAGTATTTGACAGTGCTGTCTCCACAAGCGGCTCCTAATACATTGTGGTAAGAAGTTTTCTAAATAATTAATTTTTTTAATAAATATTTATTATAATTGTAATTATATTAATATAAATTTAAAATTTCTCTGTATAATTGAAATATTAGGTTTGACCGCGATAACGGGGCTATTACCCGTCAAATCAAAAAAAGTTTGAAAAATAAATTTGACGGCCCTTACTACAGTTGGACCGTCGTACCTGCTGAGAGGCAGGAAAAATATTTCATAGAGTTTGCGGTAAGTTACTTTTTAAAAAAATTTGATATATTTTATAATATTTAAATAATATATATTTTAATATTTTATAATTTAATTTCAAGCAATCGTACACCTGGGATCCTCTTATCACTCCGGTGGTACGAAAAGAGTTCGAGGCCATCTGCGTAAGGCGGATGAAAGGGATGGTGAGCACGGTTCATACAACCGGAAAACATCCCCGATGGATTTCCTCAAGTCTGTACAAAATTATGACAGACTATTTGGGAACAGAAACATCTACCGAGAGGAGTACGAAATCCTTTCATAACCGTAACTCCGCTCGGGACAGTCTTGACCAGCACAAACATTTGTCGGGCCAAAAATCCTATATTCAGGTCCAGCAGGAAATGGTAAATCAAAATTTTTTTAATTTAATTAACATTTTTGGTAGCAATTAAATAATATT
Organism: Pugionium dolabratum; assembly: GCA_018901945.1. NCBI lineage: Eukaryota > Viridiplantae > Streptophyta > Magnoliopsida > Brassicales > Brassicaceae > Pugionium > Pugionium dolabratum. The sequence continues at coordinate 93,730 of JAEVFF010000418.1, forward strand.
TATTTCAATATCTGTGAAGGAACATAATTTGGGACGACCAGTCTCAATATGTGAGGTCTTTATAAAGACTCGCACAAGACCGGATGGTTCGTATGTAGATTTGAAAGCAAAACATATATGTGAAGCATACGAACGAAACATCCAAGAGAAGATGGTGATCGTGGGGGTCGATCCAACAAAAACATCTGATGGAACCTCCCGTCCAATTGAGTTGACTCCAGAACAGAAGAATGAGATCTTCATTCAGGTAAAAAAAAATTTTCAAAGTTTTTTCTTTTAACATATTTTTGTAATTAATTAAATAATTAAATTTATTATTTAAATTTTGTTTTTGTTATTTTGTAGTCTTCTGTTGCGGATGAACGAGGCGGTCTTTATGGACTCGGTAGCCTCAATCGCGTACAGTCTACGGGTAGACGTACTGGGGTGCAAACCAATTCACCCGAGTACGTAATGCTTCAAGAACAAAACGTGTTGATTAAACAAAAAAACGTGTAGATTCTGGAGAGAAATCAGAAGATTGAAGAGCTGAACAGAGAAAAGCAGAAGAAGATCTCGAGCTTGGAGATGCTCCTCGGGTATTTCCAACGGACGGATCCCGCATTCGCCTCCTATATGTGGGATAACGATTCCACAGGGGAACCATCGACGGCTCCGCCCACGACCCCATTTTCGCCATCAGATTTCCAAATTCCGCCACCTAAGAATTAATTTTTTTTTTATGTATTAAATAATTTTCAATAATAAATTTTAGAATTTTAATTTTGTATATCTTTTTATTCAATATTTTATATTAATTAGTTCACATATTTTTCATTTAATATTATATTATTTTTAATTCATTAATTAAAATAACAAAAATTTAAATAATATGAATTTTAAACCATAAATTATAAACTATTATATTAATATTTATGAAAAATTAACTACTATTAATATTAAAACATAATAATATAAATTATTTTATTAATATTTCTTACAAAATATTAATATTATTATTGAAATTAATTTCCAAAATTATTATTCAAATTTAAATTTACAAATATTAATTTATATTTATTTTTAAAATAATTTAAATATTTTGAAATTAAAATTAAAAAACTATTAATTATTAATTTTTTATCCAAAATATACAAATTTATTTCAATAATAATAAAAATATAATATTTTTTTAATCTAATTACGGTGTAGTCGCAAATCAGTCTTAAATCAGTCATAATTTTTGCCACCGATTTGCGACTCCTTCATACATGTGGTCCGAAATCAGTCACAAAAAATTGTGACTGATTTGCGACTACATGACAAATGTAGTGCAAATCAGTCACACTTTTTTTGAGACTGATTAGCGACGACATGACAACTGTAGTCGCAAATCAGTCACAATTTTTTATGATTGATTTGCGACTACAGGAGAATCGCAGTCGCAAAACAGTCACAAAATTTTGTGACTGATTTGCGACTACAAGAGTTGTGCAGTTAGTCACAAAAATAGTCACCACCTTGTGGTTGCAAATTAATCGCAAAAAGAACCACTATTTCCGTGATCGCAAATCAGTCGCAAATTTGCGACTGATTTGTGACTACTTTTTTTGCGACTAGTATTTTGCGACCACTTCACGTGGTCGCAAATTGCATGTTTTTGTAGTGATATTTAAACATATGTATTTAAATTATTGCTTATAATATATTATTATATATGTAAAATCTAATATAAAATACAATCTACATAGATGAGGGTGATCATACATTTTTATGTCATCACTGTGATGTTATTATGTGGTATGGAGAATGACTAAACAAATCTAAAAAATTTAGGAGCCTTACATTTGTACTATGTTGTATGCGAGGTCAAGTGAAGTTGTCGTGTTTAAAGGAACCTCCTAAACTCTTGAGAAAACTCCTGACTGGCACAAACATAATCAATAGACATTTTCATAAAAACATGAGGCCTTATAACATGGTGTTGTTATTTACATCTCTTGGTGGTAAAGTTGATCGTTCTATCGTAAAAGGAAGAGGACCAAAAATATTTTAACTCCATGGAGAAAACTATCATTTGATGGGTTGCTTAAAACCACCTTTAGACGATTATGCTAAGTTTTTACAACTATATATAGTTGACAAAAAAATGAGGTTGAGAATAGATCAAATGTGTTGAGTATAAAACTATTTGTTTTATTTTTAAATAAAATTATTTATTAATAATTCATTAATATATATATATTAAAATTTTACTGATTATAAATTTAATTTTATTGTGTAGTAAGTCTAACAAGTATGGAAAACAAGATATCAAATATGGTTTGAAGAAGATTATTATTGAAGCTACCATCGACATGTTAAATACAATAGATTCCTATGTTGAGAAATTTAGATCAGCTAGAGAGAAATTCGACACAAGTTCTAAGGACACTTTTCATATGAGAATTGTTAGTGATCGAGTTACCGATGAAAGAACTTATAATATCCCAACAACATTTGAAGTTCCTTCATTGATTCCAGAAGATTTTAATTTAAACATGAATAAACGTGATATAATTATGGAACAACAATCTGGTCATCTTAAAAGGATTAGTGAAATCCATCCAGCATATCTGGCTCTACAATATTCTCTAATATTTCCTTATGGTAAGGATGGTTTCAAGATTGGAATTAGAAAGGGTTCAACAAAAAGTTCAATGAAACTTAAGAAAGAAAGTATATCTATGAGATGGTTCTTTTCGTTTCGTATTCAAAAAAGAAAGAATGACTCTCATACTTTGTTATATTCAAGGAGGCTATTCAAACAGTTTCTGGTATATTCGTATACAATGATTGAGTCAAACAGATTCGTTATCCAAAAGCAAAATCAATCAACTTTATGATCTGATAGTTACGATTCAATTAAAGAGTATGAAAACTCTGGTAATGCTACCATGCATGAACATGGGCAACAATTTACTTTACTAGCTAGATTCACAGGGGGACCTCGATATATGAATAATAACTATCTGGATGCAATGAAAATATGTAAACATTTTGGTTTTCCAGATTTTTTCAAAACATTCACATGGCAATCCAAAGTGTCCTGAAATCACAAGGTATCTTAAAAAATGAACTTGAAAAGTGAACATCGATCAGATATTATTTACAGGATGTTTAAGATGAAACTAGATTCTTTGATGAACGATTTAACTAAGAAAAAACTTTTGGGCGTTACAAAGATGTGTAAGTGATCCTTCTTATGAATGTACCCCGTAGTATGTTATTTATCTATATATTTTATGAACCTAATATTCATGTAAATAGTTTATTTTTAAAATTGCAACAATGTATACTATAGAGTTTCAAAAGAGAAAACTTGCACATGCTCACATTGCTATTCATGGACCCTAAATCAAAGTTTCCAGCTACTGATGATATAGATCATATCATTTCTGCTGAAATTCCAGAAAAAAAATGAAGAAAGTGAACTTTACGATGTTGTTAAAGAAATGATGATACATGCACGTTGTGGCTTTGCTAACCAGAACTCACCATGTATGGAGAATGGAAAATGTTCAAAGTCATATCCAAAATCTTTTGCAGAGAAAACAACTATATCTAAGGAAGGATTTCCAATCTATAGGAGATGAAAACAAACAAATAGACATGTTGAAAAGAACGTTTCAAGTGCGACAACATTTACATCATACCCTATAACATGCCCTTATCTATTCATTATCGAGCACATATTAATGTTGAGTGGTGCAACCAAGCTGACTCTATTAAATATTTATTCAAATATATAATGAAAGGATATGATCATGTGACTGTTCATGTTGAACCAGTTCAGAAAGATGGAAGAAGTGAAGTTTCAAGCAACCATGTTCAATCTTCAAAAAACGAAATCAAAGATTTATTTGACTACAGGTTTTTAAATATATCAAACAATGATTTAATTTTTATTTATAATTTTATAAAGGTATATTCAATCATGAATATTGAATTTAAGATATATTTATGTATGCGAATCGGCATGGCAAATCTTAAGTTACATATACATTTTCACTCTACATATGTTGAGAAGCTGTCTTTCCATCTACGCGGTAAACAAATTATAATTTTCAAAGGTGATGATAAGGTCAAAACAATTATCAATAGAAAACTAATTGAGAATATAATGTTTCTAGCTTGGTTTGAGCTGAATAAAGTTAACGAAGCTGGTAGGGATCTTACTTATGAGCAAATACCCAATAAGTTTACATGGGATAGTAAGCTTAAAAAGGATGGCCCAGAATAAAGGTTTAGAACTTCGGATAGAGATTTGATTTAAACGACCAAGTACAATTTTCAAAGAAAAGAAAAAAGGATTTTAGTGTTGGAAGGATCAACTATGCCCCTAGAAAGATGCTGGAAGCATATTTTTTAGAACACTGTTGAACTATTTTAAAAGTCCACGCTCTTTTGATGAAATAAAAATATACAATAATGTTGTTTACAAGACCTCCAAAGAGGCATGTTATGCACGTGGATTTCTAGAAAATGATCAAGAGTATATTGATGATATAATGAGGAAAAGTTTTGCAGGCTCGGCAAGTTTTTTTAGACAGCTTTTTGTTATTATATTCACTTCAAATTATTTATCTAAACCTGAAGTTATTTGGAACCATACGTGTGAGTTTCTTTATGAGGACACTCAACATAATAAGAGAATAGTTTTGAACAGACCAGGTTTTTATTAGATTTGTTATTATTCGGATTATTGAGTTTTATAATGTAGTTTTTACAAAATAATACTTTAAATTATATGATTTTATTGTAGATCTGATTATAAATGATGAAGACAAAAAACAATATGCTCTTGAAGAGATAGAGAAGATTATGAGAAGCAATTGGAGTTTATTGGCAATTTTTCAATTTATGCGACATCCATGTATTGATAGAAATCAGAAATCAATTGTTTTGATAATTGATGAAAGAACCTACGCTCGTGCAGAACTTAAAGCAATTCATGATAGAGACTTTGTCATGTTGAACAATGAACAGAAAAATATTTACAATGAGATAATGAGAGATGCTTTGCAGAAAGCAGGTGGTGCTTTTTTGTTTATGGATATGGTGGAACTGGGAAAACATTTCTATGGAGAATCCTTTCTGCTGCTATCAGATGTAGAGGTGATATTGTTCTCAATGTTGCATCTAGTGGTATTGCTTCACTTTTATTACAAAGTGGGAGGACAACTCATTCAAGATTTGGTATTGTTATAAGTCCAAATGAGTTTTCAACGTGTTCAATAAAGCATGATACATATCTTTCTGATTTAATTAAACAAGATGATCTCATTATATGGGACAAAGCACCCATGATAAGCACACATTGTTTTGAATCTTTAGACCAAAGTCTGAATGATATAATTGGGAATTCAATGCTTAAACCATTCGATGGAAAAATTATGGTTTTTGGAGGTGATTTTAGACATGTGCTTCCTGTCATAAACGGAGGTTGTAGGGCTGAGATTTTTCTTTCTCACTTAATTCTTTATATATTTGAGATCATTGCAAAGTGTTGAAATTCGGTAAAAACATGAGACTACTTTCAAACAACTTGTCTTCTCAAATTGGATATTAAAAGTTGGTGATGGGAAGATCTCTTAACCTAATGATGGTGAAGTTATAATTAATATTCTAGATGAGTTTCTGATTACTGATGTAAATGATTTTATTGAAGCAATCAACAAAGAAGTGTATGGAGATACAATTTTATTGCAAGATAATAAGGAGTCTAAGTTTTTTCAATAACCGAAGATGTCAACACAATCAATGATCATATGCTGGATAAATTTGATGGTAAGTTTTTTTTGAATTAAATATTGTCATTTAATTAGCTGTGTTTATTATTGAGATATATTAACAATAATAAATTTTCGAGGTGAAGAAAAGATATATCTAAGTCTTGATTCTATTGATCCCTCATATGTTAGTTCAATAAAAAATAAAGCTCTAGCTCTTGATTTTTTAAACGCGATCATATTATCAAGATTACCCAATCATAGGCTAAAGTTTAAAATTGGTGGTCCTGTAATGTTGCTAAGAAAAATTGATTATAAAGGAGGATTAATGAATGACACTATATTACAAATAACACAAATGATTGACTTTTTTGGTGGAGGGTGAAAAGGTAGGTGTTAAAGTAATTATTACAAGACTAGTTATCAAACCATCGGTGATGAGGTCATCGGCCCAACCCCTGGCCAACTGTCCGGCCCGGCCAGCCCAAAGAACACAAAGGCGGCCAAATACGCGCAAAGGGATACATGGGTGTATCTACATGAATTCAAGCCTAACCAAGAAGTGGCCAGCCAAGACCAAACCTGGCCTATAATACTGACTCACAGAGGACACGCGGCGACATGGAGCTTACCCCAAACTAGACCAGATAAATGCATGCACCATACATCAAGTTGGAGTTTCCGAGACTTACCATATTTGAAACTTTCCTTATATGAAAGTCTCTAAACATTTCTTTGGTGGCGACCATGAGACTTTTTGGTACTTCTAGGAGCTCCCTTAAGAACTTTTAGAAGTGAAAATACGCCTTGGACCAAGTGGGTCCATCCGTGTTTTCAAATGAACCGATTGGAGCCGTTTATGGCAAGTGAGATGACCAACTGGTTTAATCACTTGCAAACCAAAACATGGCATCCATGAGATATTATTAAGGCCCTAAGAAGCCCAAAATAAATCTATCATACACCAACCACCATAGGATCAGGCGAATCTCTTTACTCCAAGATTTTGCATATATGGACCGAAGTACACTTAATGTGTTCAGATTGCAATATCTCTATTCCTTGCAACTTGGGAACGTATTGAAGACTTTTCAAAGCATTGAAGATGTACCTAGACACCTTACATTCGCCCCAAAGCTTTTAAGATACAAGCATATACACTTTCCTTGTTGGTCCAACTAGACATTAATGGCCAACAACCATATATTTTAAATGTATGATTTCCTTTTCTATTTTTAGGTTAGGACCGTTGCTAGGAGCACTATATAAGCTCATCACGACGTCATTGTAAAGATAGACCACCATTGAAATAAAAAGTTGAATACAAAGTATTTTTTTTTAAAGCCTTGTCTTTGAACTTGTTTTTATTCTTTAGAAACTAAGTGTGTGATTCACTTCCTTTCTATTGAAGCCACGGCCAGGATAGTTTGAGAGATTCAAACTCCCTTGGTTAACCTTTGATTGTGTGATTCGATCAAAACCCCCCTCCTTTTAGTTTCCTTGCCCGCTTAAGCCAAGAGAGATTGTAGGCCTTGCGAGTCACGGTCATACCGCTTGTGAGATTGATATTCAATCTTACATCAATCGGGCTACCTTTTAAAATGCAAAGAAGATAATTGTCACTTTGTGTTACTTTTGCAGTCACAATAAACAAGAATCAAGGGCAATCATTATTCGAAGTTGATATTTTTTTACCAGGTGTTTTCACAACTATATGTAGTTATTTCTAAAATGACATCTAAGAAGGGTTTGAAGATTCTAATCGTTGACAAAGAAGGAAAGCATTTAAAGAAAACTATGAACGTTGTTTTTTTAAAAAAAAATTTCAAAATATATGAAACAAAAGTAGATTTTGAATAGATTCAAGTTTTTTTTATCATCCTTATTATGTTCATTTGTATTTTCTATACATGTTGCTTTATTTTGAAAACACATACAATAAGTACATAATCTTATGTTTATTTTTATAAAATTTTTCATTACAAAACAATAAAAATTTTGAAAGTATTGTAATATAATTAATATATATTAATGGTGCAAATTTTTTTTCAAATTATCATAGTTTATATGAATTTGATATCATATTATTTCAATTTCATCAAAACGTTTGTATATGAAAAACATTTATGCCAATATCATCTTTTGAAAAAAATGTTTTAAATTTTCTAAAATTAAATTTTTGTATTAAATGTGTACAACAATTGAATATAACCAACAAATAAATAGAATTGAATGTGGTTTTAGAGTTAAAAAAATACTTTGAATGATACAAAAAACATATTTGAAATCATTTAAAATCACTTTTCAGAAACTTAGGTTATATATTTCGTGTTGCAGTGAATAAATATACTGCAAAAGTAAAAAAATAGAAAATAACAAAAATGACAACATTTTATTGGGAATACTTTTCTGATCAATAAAATAATGATTTTTTTATATTTATTACGTAATTTAATAAAACCGTAGAAAAAGAAATTTTATTTTCTCTATATAAACCAACTTGCTTTGCATAGTGGAAGAACAATTTTATACTACTAAGTTATCTATTCCAAAACAAACAAAAAATAAATCACAATAATATATTTTTAGATTTGCATCCTTGGAGAACCAACTGAAAAGTTCATGTAAAAGTGTTAAAACAATGGACAAATAAAAATAAAGATGGTCTAGACGGTTTACACTATATTTTTGCTGATGAATATGTAACTATTTTTAACACTCAAAATTTCATTATATAGTTATGCATGAAATTATATTAATTAATTACAATTGTTTAGGGATCTAAGATTGAGGCGATGATTTATCATTCTCTATCATTTCAACGTTATCTAAATCAACTTAAAGAAAATCAGTGGCATTCTATTAAAAACTATGTTGTTGTTAGATCTTATGGTGTGAAACGTAATTCTACAAATATATGGACATTTCATCTTTTTGAGGAATCGGTAATTACAAATATTACTTCAAGAATCAAAAGACACTTCATGAAGTTTACCAGATTCAACAAGATTATTAGTCGAGATATAGTTCCATTCTACCCGATTGGTAATGTTTTAAATTAAGTTTAGTGCATTAAATTTACAGTTTTAATTTTTAAAAACACTACTAATTTGTATTTTTTATGAAGATGTGATACGTGTTATTCCGAATCTGAGGATGCTATATTTCCATTAACAATAGACTCTTCATTTAGTCTCCAATACACAAGATAAGTTAAGTAGTAATTAAACTTTTCACTGTTTTATTACTTTATTCTTCATATAAATATTTCTATTTTTGTAGGAACAATACTCTCGAATGCATTTGCTTTGATAAATTGGCATTTGATTTATTTTATGAGTATAATGATATGGAAGACAACATGATTCTGTGTGTACTAACAAACTGGCGTATAAATACTAAGGATTGTAATTGTGTAATATTTTTTTTTTATTTAGCTAAGATTCCGCACACGTTATTAATGGTAGAGATATGTCAAAGTTTGAACTGCACCCAATTATCCCTGAATCTCGAAAGTTGAGATATAAGTAAATTGATGAAATCGTGTTAAATCATTTATTTGAAGTGTTTTTACATATTTGTATAATAAAAAAAAGTAACTAAAAATAATGTTACACATCTAAATCAAGTTTATTAACTTCGGATACATAAATGTATATGGTGGTGAAGAAGATGTTGGTAATGATGATGAACGTTGTACATCAAAACGAATATGTTGGATAATGTTTCAGATGTTTTAACCATGTTTAATATGTTTTTTAAAATTTTAGTTATTTTTTATGTTCAGACAATTTGGTGTTGAATGTTTGCAATATTTGAACAAATACTTTATTTGTTTTCTTATTATGTTTCATTAAGTACTGTAACATTTGAACTAATGTTCTTAATGTAATATTAGTAGATAATTATTTCTAATTTGTATAAATTATAGTCGTTGTTTTAATATTTTTATATTCCATATAATATAAGTTTTTGCTAATTTTATCTGTACAATTTTTATATTACATTGAAAAAATTTTAATAAATTTATTATTAGGTATATTACTGTTATTTTATTAGATTAATAAATAAGAAGTTTTCTAAAGATGAATCGATATCTTCATATTTTTTCTTTAACCAAAAACGAAGTAATGTAAGATCATTATTCCGTGAGTTAAAAGTTTTCATCAAATCTATTTTATTGATTTTTTTCCACAGATCGAAGTTGTTAAACTGAAATTAACTACATTAACAAATTATTCCAAGTTATATCAACCTACCATTTTACTTAAACTAAAAAAACCCTAATTTTGTATTCCAGATTTTTAGTTTTTCTCATCAAATCAAATTTGTGGATTTTTCCACGGATCGAAGTTCTTATAGTGAAATTACCAATATTTTCTAACATATTTCAACTATCAACCACATATTCGTTTTAAAACTGAAACTCTTAATTTCCTGAAAATCGTAAAAATCCTAAAAATTAAAATATGGTAAATTGAGACGTACCTTTTGTTGCATTTGGATTTTCCATTGATGAATATCTCCTTGAATAGATTTCACTATTTCGATATTGCGGAAATGGCTAAACGCAGAGAAAAATCGCGATGATAAATTGTTCTTTTGAATTTTTCAAAACAAATGAAAATGGCTGTTCCACTTAGGGAAGCGTATAGGTCTTTTGTTCTTTTTTTTTAATTATTATTTTATTAATTTTTTCCTGTAGTAAATCAATCTCATCAATTATTATAATGATAAGCATTATTTTGCACCAATATTAATTAAACACATTTACATAGTTAATTAGTATATATTGTTGTCTTATTATATAACTAGAAATAAATTAAATTTTGACATTTGAGTGTGAAGAGAAAAATTCTATAAAATGTCTACCAACTATTTCAAATAATTTATACAAAAATATAACTAAACTATTTATAAAATTTGTTGTAAATTTATTAATATACTAAAATTACAAAATATATATATACTACGATTTTGATCAATTTTTTATATTATTATATTTTAAAATTTTAATCAAATTAATTTTTAAATGATTAATATTGTTAAACCATAATTAATTTTAAATATAAACACAAAAACATAAATAAACATAAAATCAACATAGTAAATATTATAAATATTGTCTAAAAATAGATAAACAAATATGTAATACACTATAAATGTTTTTGTTTAACGAAATTTATTACAAAATCAATTAATCAACACAATACCAAAAGAATTTATTTGAATTTATCAGTAGATACCAAAATCTATAAAAAAAAACATAGTAACATATCAAATTAATATCAATAAAACTATTTGAAAACAAAATTCAATCCAAAAAAAATATTCCGTACAGTCACACATATTAGAATCTAGTTTATACTAAAGTTTTAATTAGTTTTCTTAATATGTGAAAACTATATTAGGAATAGAGCGAATATTATATTATATTTATAATCTTAAAAAAATTTAAAATTACTAACCCATATCCACGCAAACACTTTTATCCTTAACCTAGAAAATACAAGTATAAATCCCTAATTTTTTTTCTTCCCTCCTAGCATTGTTGTCCTTTTCAGTGCCATCGACATCTCTTCTCTTCTCATCGCCATCAACTTTTCTTATCTCTCTTAGTGCCATAGATTCTTCTTCTCTCAGCACCATCGAGCCTTCTCCTTGCAGCACCGTCGAGCTTTCTCCTCTCAGCACCGTTGGGTCTCTCTCTCTCTTTCGGCTCTCTTTGGATCCTCTCTTTCGAGTGTCTCTATCACTTTGTAGTTTCTACAGCAATATTGCCTCTTCAAGCTTTATTCGATATATATTTCCATTTTCCATTGTAATCCTTTATTATTTATGGTTGAGCTATTGATACATAAACCACACCTCCAAAAATCCAAAAATAAAATATATTTGGTCACATATGTCAACTGCAATGGACAATATTTATTATACTTTAACGTTTAAAGTCATAAAAATTAATAAAATAATTAATACAAAAAACACTTGACTTTGCAATATTGAAAACATTTTATGAGGACTTTGTTGTGAATAGTTATCCACCAACGTAGTAAGTCGGTTAATGTTGTCTATAAATATGTAGCTTCCTCAATAATAAAATGATGGAGACATAAGAAGAAAAGAGAGAGTAATAAAACTTTATTCCTCATTTATTATTTAACACGTTATCAATATGAATATTTTTACCGTCTATCTGATATCATAAAATAAGATAAAATTTTGTTTTATTAATACATGTGTATATAATATGGTAGGTTCTGTCTTCTAAATATTAAATAGTAAGATTTGCCTCTTAAATATTATATAGTACGCTCTACCTCCTGAATATTATATGGTAGATTCTACCTACTGAATATTATATGGTATATTGTGCCTTCTAAATATTTATATGGTAGGCTCTGCCTCCTGAATATTATATGGTAGGTTGCCTCCAGAATATTATATGTCATGCTCTATCTCCTAAAAAATTATATGGTAAGCGTTGTCTCCTCATTCATATGGAAAGTTATGCCTCCTAAAATTATTTTAATTTTTGTGTTATTATAAATTAATTTATATCATCATTATGCCTAAATTTTTTAAAATTGATCACACATATTTATAAAAATTAAAATCTATACCCAAAATTTTATCCTGATTATTTATTAAAAATAATTTTAAAATAATTTTTACAAAACTAATGTTTAACGCATTGTTTTATTATGTGTATAGTTATAATGTCAAATTTGGCAAAACTCGAGATTACTGCCCTTAATATATCTGGAAAAAATTACATGACATAGATAGTAGCTGTAAAAATGCATTTAAAAGCAAAAGAGTTTCTTTGCACCATCGATAGGTCGGAAACAACATCCGATGAGAAAAATACAAAAGTCATGATATTTTTATGCCACCATATCCATGATGGTTTAAAATATGATTACATCACAAAAGAAGATCCTGGAGATCTTTGGCAATCACACAAAGATAGGTTTGATCTTAGAAATATGTGATCTTACCAAAAGCCAAACATGAGTGGTTAAACCTCCGATTTCAGGATTATAAAAGTGTAAGTGAATATAATTTTGTGTTGTTCGGAATCACTTCTAAGATGATATTGTGTGGAAAAAAAGTAAGTGATTATGATATGACCGAAAAAACTCTCCAAACATTTCACCCTGGAAATGTAATCCTCCAACAACAATATCGAGCAAAGGGATATACTCGTTATTCGGAGTTAATACAACTTCTCTTTGTTGCTGAACAAAATAATGAATTTATGATGATGAACCATCAATCTCGTTCCACTAGATCAGCTCCATTCACATAAGTGAATATTGCATCATCCAGTTATAATAATTGGCAAGGACATGGACGTGATCGAGACCATAGTAGTGGTCGTGGACGTGGACGTGGACGAGGAGGTGGACGTGGACAAGGAAAAGGAAGAGATTTTCATCCCAATGAATTCAAATTCTGGAGAAAGAATAAAGTCCATGAAATGAAGTTGGTCGCATACGTGTTGTACGCCAAAACATACAATACGAAAAGTTTTTCTCCTATCTCAAAATGAAAGATTTCGTCGGAAACATGAATACAATATTGGGTAATGCAAATATTATCATAGAATCCAGAAGAGCTAGTTTTTCAATGCCAAAGAGAACAAAATTTGAAATATATGATGTTTTATATTCCTCCGAGTCTCATAGAAACTTATTAAGTTTCAAAGACATCTCTATAAATGGATATCATATAGAGACAATGAGCAAAAATAACATTGAATATCTTTGCATTACATAGGAGCATAAACAAATATTTGAAGAATTACCAATGATGTCTTCTGGATTATATTACATAAAAATAAATATAATTTAATCGTATATTATGGTAAACCAGAAGTTTACGAATACATTCAAAGTCTAGCATGAAAGACTAGGACATTCTGGATCAGTTATAATGAGAAAATTTGTGCAAAATTCTAATGGTCATCCATTAAAAAACCATAAGATTTTTCAATCACGCGATTTTTCGTATAAAACATGTTCTCAAGGAAAACTTATTACTCGGCCATCACCAGTCAAAATTGGCAATGAATCTCTAATATTCTTAGAAATAATACATGGTGATATATGTGAGCCTATTCACCCACCATGCGGGCCATTTCGATACTTTATGGTTTTAATTGACGCATCTAGTAGATGGTCACATGTATGTTTGTTAACCACACAAAATATGGCTTTCGCAAGATTCATTGCCTAAATAATCAGGTTAAAAGCACAATTCCTTGATTATACTATAAAAAAGTAAGACTTGATAATATTGGTGAATTCACGTCACAAGCCTTTAATGATTATTGTATGGCTCTTGGAATCGATGTTGAACATCCGATTCCGCATGTTCATACACAAAATGACATGGGTGAGGCTTTGATTAAATGGTTATAACTCATTGCTAGACCGCTAATTTTGAGAACAAATCTCCCAATTTCAGTATGGGGTCATGCTATATTGCATGCGGCAGTATTGGTCCAAGATACGATCAAGTGCATATCATGAATATTTCCCATTACAATTAACATCAGGCTAGAAGCCCGATGTATCTCATCTCCGAGTTTTTGGGTGTGCGGTTTATATTCCTATAGCCCCACCACAAAGAACAAAGATGGAACCACAGAGAAGATTAGGGATATATATCGGATTTATATCATCAAGTATTATTCGATATCTTGAATCCCGAACTGGTGACATGTTTACAGCATGATTTGCCGATTGTCATTTTGACGAAGATGAATTTCCTACGTTAGGGAGAGGAATTAAACAAGTGCAAGAAAATATTAAATGGAGTATGCCATTTTTGTTATATCTTGATGCTTCCACAAAACAACATGAAATAGAAGTTTAGAAAATTGTATATTTATAAAATATTACAAACTAGTTGCCAGATGCATTCACAGATACAAAAAAGTGACAAAATCATATATACCCGCTGTGAATACCCCATCAAGAATTAATATTCCTGTAAAACATGTTGATGGCGATAAAGTAAATGAACCCAGAGTTCAGTTAAAGAAGGGGAGACCGATAGGCTCAAAATATAAAAATCCTCATAAGAAAAGGTATTTGGGAGAACAAAATGAAAAGGTTTCAGAAGAACCTCACAAAGAACGTTTTCAAAATATTCGTAAGAAATTGTAGAAGAACCAATTTAAATGGAATGTCGGGAAGACATATGCAAACAGATTTTTAAAAACCGTGAACACGAAATCCGTCCAGAAGACGAACGCAATACATAAAATATGAGATTTCAATTAATTATATCCAAAATAGAAAATTATGGCATAGAAATAAAATAGAGGATATTAATGGAATATTGTCCTTTTCTGTATCCAAAGAAATTGAAAATAAAAATGATGACGCAGATCCAATATCTGAAAACAGAATGTCAAAAAAGACCTGATTGGGAAAAATGGCAAATAGCCATGAGAAATGAATTATTCTCTCTATAAAAAAGAAATGTCTTCGGATCCATTATCATTACACCTGAAGATGTAGTGCTAGTTAGCTGCAAATGGGTATTTATAAGAAAAAAAATGAAAAAAACGAGGTCGCGAGATACAAAGCCCATCTTGTGGCACAAGGGTTTTTTCAAAGACCGGGAATAGATTATGAATAAACATATTCTCCGGTTATAAATATAATTATATTTAGATATTTAATGAGTCTATCATCATCCAAAAGGTTAAAAATGCATCTTATGGATATCGTAACTTCATATCTATATGAAGCCCTTGATAGTGATATATACATGAGAATCTCAGAAGGATCAAAAATCTCTAAAGGACCCAAAGAATAGTATTCTGTCAAATTATAGCGATCATTATATGGGTTAAAACAATTTGGACGCATGTGGTATAATCGATTAAGCGAATATGTGTTGAAAAAAGAGTATATTAACAATGAGATATGCCCTTGTGTATTTATAAAGAAATCCCCATCAAGCTTTGTGATCATTCCTGTATATGTAGATGACCTAAATATAATTGGAACTCAAAAGGAAATTGATGATGCAAGAACCCATATGAAAGAATAATTTGAAATAAAAGATCTTGGAAACACAAAATTTTGTCTAGGACTCCAAATGAGCATTTCCAAGATGAGATATTTGTGAATCAATCAAATTGTACGAAAACAATATTAAAACGATTTAATATGGATAAAGCGAATACTTTGAATACTCCAATGGTTAATCGATCGCTAGATATAAACAAGGATCTATTTCGACCTTGTGAAGATAATGAAGACATATTAGGTCTCGAACTACCTTATATGAGTGCTATCGGTGGACTTATGTATCTCGCAAATTGCACCTGACCAGATATAGCATTTGCTACAAATGTACTTGCGATATATAGTTTATCACCTACACGCAGACATTGAAATGGAATAAAACATATTTTTTGTTATCTCCAAGG
Source organism: Pugionium dolabratum (assembly GCA_018901945.1). NCBI lineage: Eukaryota > Viridiplantae > Streptophyta > Magnoliopsida > Brassicales > Brassicaceae > Pugionium > Pugionium dolabratum. The sequence goes on from JAEVFF010000418.1 coordinate 109,933, forward strand.
TATGATTGATTTGAGATTATTTTATTTTAAAATCTCCGAGTTTGGTTTAGTTGGTTTTGTAGATGGTAGATATTTATCGGATTCACACAAAGCTCGGTCCCAAACCGGTTATGTTTTCACAATTGGTGGAACTGCGATCTCGTGGCGATCTCGTGGCGATCTCAAAAACAAATTTGGGTTGCCACTTCTTCAAACTATGCCGAAATCATTGCCCTTCATGAAGTTTGTAGAGAATGTGTATGGCTCAGATCTATGACTTAACATATAGAAGGAGCAAGTGGATTAACCAACAATAAGGAGCCACCAAAATTATTCGAACACAATGTTGCATGTGTCACCCAAATCAAAGAAGATTATATCAAAGAATGACTAGACAAAGCATATTTCTCCGAGATTCTTCTCCTATATCCAAGAACTAGAAAAAAATCAAGAACTTGACATCGAGTATATTCGTTCAAACGATAATACAACAGATTTGTTCACTAAGGCGCTTCCTACAACAACATTCAGAAAACATGTTCAAAATATTGGAATGCGTCATTTACGGGATCTATGAAGAAAATATATTCATCTTCTTGAGGGAAAGATTACGTATTTGTACTCTTTTTCCCTTATCATGATTTTTATCCCAATATATTTTTACATGATAAGATTTTTAACGAGACAGTACGTAATATTTGTAGGGTTTACTTCCGTCAACTACACGAATTTATGCGAATAAACTTATTTCCACCCGTACTTTTTGGATATTTCATAAGTTTCATAAACTGTGTTTTTCTTCCGTAAACTACATAAACTTCCTAAATTATTTCAATTACATAAATTTCGTTAATGTTTACACGTTAAATTGTTATTAAACCTTGTTTTATTTCAAAAATCTGGTTTTAATTTCAAAATAAACCCAAGTTAAAACCAGATTTTTGAATTACAACCAGATTTAATAGCTATTTAACGTGTAAACATTAATAGAATTTTTGCAATTAGAATAATTTATGAAATTTGTGTAATTTATAAAAAAAATACAGTTTATGTAATTAAAGAAAGACCCAAAAAATACGGATGAAAATAACTTTATTCGTATAAATTTGTGTAGTAGATAAAAGTAAATCTATATTTTTATGCTAATAGATAATTAATGAGAAGTATTGTGAATAATTATCTACCGACATAGTAAATCGGTTAATGTTGCCTATAAATATGTAGTTTCCTCGATAATAAAGTGAGAGAGTTGCCGAAGTAAAACTTTATTACTCGTTTATTATTTATCAGACTTTAGTTTTTTCAATTGCTTTGGTTATAATAATTAATTTTTTTATTTTTTTAATAAAAATAGAAATTACATTTTCACTCTTAATTTATTTTGTTATTTACTAATTCAACCATGACTAAACCTGTCCAAATCTGAGATCTGTCCAACTGCTGGAAAGATCCTTGGAATTGGGTCGAATCTAAACATAGTTTTTTTTCTCTTTGGTAAACACAATTTATTTTTTCTTCATAAAATTTTTCAAAAACATTTTATGGATACAAAAAAATAAGAGTAATACTCTAAAATAGCATTTTTTAAAGTTTTTCTTCCAAATCTAACATCATAAAATTAAATTTCCCAAAATAGCACAAATACTTATATGAAAATACTTATGTGAAAATACTTATTTATTCTAAATAAATTATACATAAACTTAAAGTATTGTATTTGGGTTCATTATTTCCAATTTAAGGTTTAATTTTTTTCTATTAAAATATAGTTTTAATGTATTTTAATCTTAAATTTGTGCTATTATTAGAAATTTAAACTAATGATGCTATTTTTGGAACAAAAACTTAAAAAGTGCTATTTTAGACATTTGTCCAAGAAACAACTAAGAACGACTAAATAGTTGTTATTGCAATTCAGATTCGAGTTTTATCGGGTATAAATAAGTGTTTTTTTGTAAATTTCGAGACGATATTTTGTAAAATCTTATATTCATTTGTGTTAATTGATTTTGTGTAACCAATTAGATTGACTAGAGTTTGCGTAATATCTCGAGCAAAAACCCCATCGTTCAAAGAAGATGTGAGAGTCCTATTGATATTTTAGGTATAATTAGATATTGTTTTTATAATTTGTATTATTATTTTGATTATATATATTTTTAATTATTTTGATATTTTAAATATATTATTTATTTAAATATTTTATTTTAAAAGTTGATAGAAAATATTCATTTTATTGTATTAATTTTTTTTATATTAATAGTTTTAATGTGACGTTATAAAAAGACATACTTAACATTTCTAAACCTATAAATGTGTTTCTTTTGTTAAAATTTCGGAATTTCTAAAAATAAAAAATTTGACCAATATTTTTTCTTTGCAAAAATTTCTATCAAAATTATCGAAAACTGTGAAAGTATGAGGGTGAGAAGATAAGTAAAAAGTTTTCGATGTCATGATTAGTTTTTATAGATTGTGTATGCAACGTTGGTGACTAACGATATAATAGTTGATGTTGTATAAGGTTGGTAATTGAATCTCATTATTATGAGGCTAGTGACAAATAATAGAGTTTAATATATATTATTAATAAGTAAATTTTAATTTAAAGTTATGTGAATAATTTTGCTGATGTTTCGGTTTTTTAAAACTTGTTTTTTGTACGTGGATAGCTTTAGAGGCTTCAATGAACTCTTTTTATTTAGTAAGATTAGGTGTTACCCCGCACGTACCGCATAAATTATATTTTTCATTATTGTTATTTGGTTGGTAAAGCAGATACCATTTCTATGGTCGGCAACTTTGTAGAATATTTTATCGGTATTGACCATGAATTATTTTAACTTGTAAACTTAGTTAACTTTCAAAATATGTTCAAACCAAAAGAGTATGTTTGTCGAACTGAATCATTGTACTGCATTGGATTGTAGAATTTTATATCGGATTGATAGTGACTTAAATAAAATAGAATAATATATTAGAAAAAATTATAATTTATTTTTAAAATAAAAACAGAAAAATATATTTAAAATAGTTTTAAAACACACATATGTCGCTTGATGACGAAATATATATCATTTTGTGTATAGTAGAATAAAATAGAATAAGGAAAATAAAGAAATGAAATGAGAAATCTCATTGTCGAAAGGAGAAGAGTATTTCAAAGTTTTATAAACATATCTATTTCTCGAGAAGTAGTATTTCCAAATCCATGACTGTATTATTTTTGTTAAAATTTTGGGTTTTCTAAAAATGAATAAGTCTGAATAGTATTTTTTATTTGCAAAAATCTATATCAAAGTCATCCAAAAATGGAAAAGTATGAGGGTGAGAAATTTTTTTTGATGTTTTGATTAAATTTTAGGGAATGTGTGCAAAGTTTGTGATTGACAATAAGATAGTTTTTATAATGTTGGTAATTGAAGGTAATTATTATGAAGATAGTAGCCAATAATATGTGAGTTAGTGGTGTGAATAAAACGGTAATTAAGTTTTCATTGTTTAATTGAGTGTAAGTTTAATCGTTTGAAATTATGTTGAAGTTTTAATAATTTGAAAAGATAATTTTTTAGAATTTAGTATATATTATTAATAAGTAAATTTTATTTTAAAGTAATGTGGATAATTTTGATGATGTGTCGATTTTATAGAACTTGTTTTTTATATTGTGTGGATAGTTTTAGGAACATCAATGAACTCCTTTTATTTAGTAAAATTGTGTCGGTATTTTCATATTGATTTATATTACTTGGTATTTTTAGGTATAACTATATTCACACAAGTTAAATATAATTTTAAATAAAAATAAATAAGAAAATAATCTTAATACATAGATTAGAGATTAATCCATTCTAATTAATAACATTACAAAATGTGTTAATCCTATTAACATTACAAGAAAAGTGGGTTTTAAAAAAATATGATGACATGTTATTACAAAAAATGACATTACTAAAAAACTATGTCATATGTTTAGCCAAATGTGACATGATAATTTTAAACATAAATTTATTTGCAAAAAATAAATTAGTCAAATGTGACATGATAATTTTAATATCATGTATGTTTTCAATTTTATGGTGTTACTTAGACTTTATTCATTTATAATTGTTTCAAGTAATTGATTTGTTTTGACAAATTACGATGAATAATTTATATTTTTTCAATCATGATTATTATTTTACATGTATATTGAGTTATTTATGTTTTAATTATATAATTGGTAATCTAAGAAATTAATATTTAAAGTTAAAACTTAATTTTAGAAAAAAGCAAAAAAATTCAAAACTAATGGTCAAAAGTGTATTACATATAAATGCATAATTTTTAATATACCATCATACCAAAATATAGTTTAGATATAATTTGATTATGAAATAAAAACACAAACATATTACAAACTGAAAAATATAATTTTACTAGTTTTAAATATATAAAACACAAATAAAACTCATGTTAAATAATAAATATGTGATATAATATATAATATCTTAACGAAATATAGTAATAATATAAGTTTATACTATGTTATACCAATGTAAAATATGCACAAATTAGTTAGTTACCTATTTAAACTAGTAGATGAGGAGAGATACCTCAACCAAAAAAATTACAAGAGCAAACATAATTCAGTTCTCCACTAGCTCCTCAATTATTGCCTCATAACAAAATTTTAAAAGATGCCATTCTCCATCTTTGTGCGACAAGTATAAAAAATTTCAATGATTACTAATACACGCAGAAAAATATTCGTAAATTATTATTTATTAATAAATATAAATTACATATTTATATAATTAGTATTTATTTAAAATTATATTTAATATTAATTTTTGTATATGTAAATTGAGAAAATAAAAATAAGTTTTTTTACAAATGTAATAGTATTTTTAGTTAATTTAATAAAATATATTATTTTTCTAACCAAATTAATAATAATGACATATATCTTCTTAACGAATTTTAAAAAAAATGATTATATATCATTAGAAAAAATGACATGACTAAAAAAATTATCTTCTTAACATTAAAAGATAAATGAGTTTTAAAAAATGATGACATGTCGTTTAGTTAAATATAAATTGATAATTTAAACATAAATTATTAAATTAATCAAATAAGATATTTTAAACATTAATTTATTTTCAAAAAATAAATTAATTAAATATAACATTATAAAATTTACTTTCAAAAAAATAAATTTAATCATATATGTTGAACTAAAAGTGACTTTATTAGAAAAATGTTTACATATCATTACAAAAAGTGATATGACTAAAAATCAATATGACTAAAAATTATTATCTTTTATATATTAAAAGAGAAATAAATTCTAAAAAATACTTACATATCATTTAAAAAAGATAACATAGTCAAAAAATATTATGACATGAAATTTAATAAAATATAAAATGATAATTTTAAACATAAATTTATTTTAACAAATCAAATAAATTGTATATATTAAACTAGAAGTGAGTTTAGAAAAATATTTAATACCATATATATTTTCAATTTTATAGTTTTATTTAGATTTTATGCATTTATAATTTTTTTAAATAATTAATATAGTTTGTTACGATGAATAAATTATATTTTTCAATCATGGTTATTACTTTTACATGTCTATTAAGTCGTTCAAGTTTTAATCAGCATCCAATTATATAATTGGTAATTTTAAGATTAACATTTAAAGATGAAACTTAATTTTACAAAAAAATATACAATACTAATGGTTAAAAATGTGTATAAAATATAAGTTCATAATTTTTAATATATAATCGTACCAGAATATAATTTAGATATAATTTGATTATAAACTAAAAACTTAAGCATATTACAAATTGATAATTATATAATTGAACTAGTTTAAAATACATAAAACACAAATATAAAGTCATCTTATATAATAAATATGTAATATTCCTAATATATTATTTGAGAAATTTTTTAACAAACTAACCTTATTCTAACGTGTTAATAACAAAAATGCCAACTGACGTGTCAACACCGAATTTCAGTTTAAATATATAAAAAGGTTTAAGTTACTAGAATAATTACAATACATGCCATTGATATTAATTTGGTTAGAAAATAGATATATTTAATTCAACTAACCAAAAAATACTATTATATTTTCAAAAACAATAATTTTTATTTGCTTAAATTTTTTATACATTAATTTAAAAATATAAATAGATTTAAACTAATATCGTAATCTCTAATATATTATTTGAGAAACATTATAACAAAATAACCTTACTCTGACGTGTTATTAACAAAAATAAATATACAAATAAACTTAATTTATTAGAATAATTATAATATATGTCATTGTTATTAATTTAGTTATATAATTAATATATTTTATTAAACTAACCAAAAAATACTATTAAATTCAGAAAAAATAATTATTTTTCTTTTCTTAATTTATATAACAAAAATTAATGTTAAAAATAATTTTAAATAAAATTTAAAATTTAAAAATATTTAATTTATATTTACTAATAAAATATAATTTGCAAATATTTTTCCCCACGCATGGCGTGAGTATAAATCTAGTAATAGATTAAAACAGAAGTGAGTTCAGAAAAATATTTACATATCATTAAAAAAATGACTTGGCTAATAAAAATTACAAAATAACGTTTAGTCAAATCTGACATGATAATTTTAAACATAAATTTATTTTCAAAAATAAAATAAATCATATATATTACTAGAAGTGAGTTTAAAAAATATTTAATACCATGTATTTTTTCAATTTTAGAGTTTTATTTAGGTTTTATGGATTTATAGTTGTTTCAAATAATTAATTTGGTTTGACAAATTACTACGAATAATTTGTATTTTTTCAATCTTGGTTATTAATTTTACATATCGATTGAGTTATTCATATTTTAATCAACATCCAATTATTAAAAAATTAATATTTAAATATAAAAATTATTTTATAAAAATAGCCAAAAATATACAAAATAATGGTTAAAAGGTGTATTATATAGAATATGTCATCAAAAGAGAATGAGTTCTGAAAAATACTTACATATCATTGAAATTTGATAAAATATGAAATGATAATTTAAAAATAAATTATTTTTAACAAATCAAATAAATCGTATATATTTAAACTAAAAGTGGGCTTATAAAAATGTTTAATATCATATATGTTTTTAATTTTATAGTTTTATTTAGATTTTATGTATTTATAATTGTTTCAAGTAATTAATATGATTTGAAAAATTACGATAAATAATTTATATTTTTCAGTCATGGTTATTACTTTTATACGTTTATTGAGTTATTCAAATTTTAATCAACATCCAGGTATATAAATGATAATTTTAAAAATTAATATTTAAAGATGATATTTAATTTTACAAAAAAACTAAAATATATAAAACTAATGGTTAAAAAGGTGTATTATATATAAGTCCATATTTTTAATATATAATCATACCAAATATAGTTTATTTTGTTATTTGATTCTAAAATAAAAATATATAATCATATTACAAATTTAAATATCTAATTTTAGTAGTTTTAAATACATAAAACACAAATAAAACTCATTTTATATAATAAATATCTAATATAATACATATACCTTTATATAAATAACCTTTATATAAATAAGGAGAATTGCTAAAAATAACCTAAAATTTGTCTGCAAATGCAAGTTTAACCCCCATTAAAATATTTTTACAAAACTAATTCATGAAGATAGAGAAATTACAAAACAATCCTTTTGACTGAAAAATAATGTGAAAATGTCAATTACGTTTCATTTTTTTGCATGGTTTTTTGGGATCATAGTAGATTTTTTGAGAAGTGTGTTTAGGTGATGAGAAACATAACAGATTTCTCAAGAAATCATGAATATGTAAAAAACATTTTGAAATTGTTATTAACACAATTTATATACATATCAAAAGAAAATAAAAGTTATAATTAATTAAAAAAATAAGGAGATTGAATTCTATCTAATGGTATCAAATATTTTCTAGTTTTTGTTGTTTTATGTTGTGGGTTAATAGTTGATGTTTGTGTAGGGAATTCATGTTAGAATTTGAAATATCATTTGTTGAAATTTTTAAGGGAAAATTGTTTGAGTTTTGTATTTACTTACATATCTTTAACATATTCATCCGTTTTTAACAAATTTTTGCACATTTAATGAAAATTTTTAGTTAGGGTTTACGCTTACGTAGACTTCTCGAGATATCTGTCGTAGATTTAACAAAGCAGACTTTCCGAAAAGTTTGCACAAACTTGAAATTAAATTCAACTACACCGGTTTTCTTCAATTTACAGTTTAGGGTTGTGTAAATAAAATACAAAGCAGTCTTATCGAGAAATATTTGTGTGATTGCAGTCCCGTATAAAAGCATTTCATATCACTCTTGCGATGTTGAACTAATGTCTGCGCTCGAGGCTGCTCTCCCTGCTGATGAATGGGAGTTCTTATGCAATTCACCTCTCGGTGTATGATTGAAATTCTACATGATGGATTTCAGATGGGCTTCCAAGCTAGTGCATCACATGCTAACTTTCCAGGTAGTGTGTGATGGCAAATACGAGATTTGATGTTTTATCAGTGATAATCTGGTAAGGTTCTCCCTTAACGAGTTTGAGCATTTGACGGGGTTGAACTGCAAATGTGATGACAGTTTAGATGAATAGCTGGATGTAGAAGTTACCAAGGAGATGAAATTGTTTTGGAAGAAGATTGGTGTATGTATTAATGAAGGTCCAAGTATTAGGAATTTGATTGACGCTTGTTCATATTGTGGTTCATGGACCCGTGAGCAGAGGATTAGGTTGGGGTATTTGGCCATTTTTGTATCTTTCATTGATGCACGGGATCGTAGATTAGGTACAAATGTCAAATGTGCTAGACTCATGATGGATCTACCTGCATTCAGAGCTATCCATGGGGCAGAGTGGCATTTAAAAAGCTGATATTGTCCATAAAAAATAAGGACTTGGGCAGTCTGCTTACTCTATTGAAGGGTTTGTTCAAGTTCTACAGTGTTGGATTTATTACGTTCTACCAGACTTTGCATCAAAGTATGGTGAACCCATTATGCCTCCACCTAATCTTCCCATACTATGCTACCGTGGCTCTCGAGGTCATAAGAACATCAAACCGGCACTACAGAATCACGTACGTTATGAAATAAACTGTTTTTGTGCTTCATTTCCTCGTGTTACTAATTTTGGTGTTTGGTGTTTGGTTATGTAGAAGAGAGTGCAAAACTTTGTTGTGAAAGAGTTCAACGAAATGTGGACATATTGGAAGGACAATGTTATTGATGATAAATGTACAAACATCATCAAAGTGTATTTTAAGCATTTCGGCCTTTGAAAGTTTGATGCCTCCCATTGGGCATCTAAAGGTATGATAAATAGTTTTCTCAATGTTGGTAATGTTGATAAGGTTGCGGCTACGGTGGGTAACATGAATCCTCAGAAAAGGAGCTATGAAACGGATGAAGATTCACTTTTTCTGTCGAGGAGGGCACCATAGAGTGTGGATAGGACAGATATGATAGAGGCATGAAGACTCACTTCGTGCTTCTCGAATTTCTCACAGAAGGTGATAGTCGGCATACAAAATGTCGAGAAACAAGTTGATACACTATCGAAGAAGGTAGAGGTCATGGAGCACAACTTGGAGGAGCTTAAGGGAGGCCTAAACACTGTCGGTGAAAGTGGTGCGTTTGGTGCGATTAGTTCTCAAATAATCCGATCACGCACTTTAAAAAAGAAAAAGTAGTGATTATTTGGTCCTCAAATTGTGTACACTATATTGATCGAACCTATTTCGTTGATGTTTGGTGCGGTTAGCTCTCGAAATGCTTGACGTTTATGGGTGATGTGTAGTATGACTTAATAGTATAACTAAGTATTATGACTTAATTAGTTGTGACTAGTTTATGTATGTGTTGTAATTATGGTGCAGGATGGTGCTGGATATTTTTGTAACACACCATCGATGACATTGTGACTTCTAATTAATTGAAATGGTTGGTTTCATATTTCATAAAATACATACTTATATCGGCAGACTTCTTGGCAGATTTCTTGGCAGACTTCTCGACAGAATTCTTAACAATTTTCTTGGCAGATTACTCTTTACCTTTGTTGTCACCACATTGTACATGTTATGCAAAACAAAAATATTAGTAAAAATAAATGTTAGTCTCCTCAACAATAATGAAACTAGATTTACACATTCTAGTCGATTATGGCCGTGTTGTTTGCATTTTGAGCAAGTGTATTGCTTGTGTGCTTTTGTTGGCTTCACTCCTTTTTTCAACGCAAGTTCAAGCAACGCTTGGTACCTAGACTTTTTTTGTCGACCAGGAAGACGTTGGAAAAATGGCGGAAGACATTGTGCTTCAGAAACAGCTTGATATTCATCATTTTTCAGATAAATATTATGCACATATGCCGCATACAAGTAATTTTTTGTGTAAAACGGAGATACCATCGTATACACATGCATATCAATCGTCATTGCAACTGCAATAGCATGTTCGCACGGTATATTTTCAATATCATACGACACCCACACTTATAATGTTGTAAGTCAACAACACAATCTCGCGAACCTCCTACCACATAGAACTCCCACCTATCAATGCGTTGTACTTTTAGCTTGAGTGCATCGTGTGAATGTATGGCCAACAAACATTCAACTACTCGAGAGTGCAGTATTTGTTGTTTCATAGCATCGTCACATCTTTTACAAAACAACTTTCCAAGCTTCTCCCGTATGAACTCAAGCAAATACGAAATAGGAAACCCGCATGCTCTTTTTAAGGTAGAATTGATAGATTTTACAATATTACTTATCTTTATATTATATCTCTCTCTCAGGAAGTAAAATCGTGACCAAAGTCATACGTCAGCTTTGTCTAAGTAATCTGCAAGGTTGCTGTTCATTTTCTGTATTTCACCTATGTAACGGTTAAACTCTGTCATTGTAAATGCATACACAACACCTTTCACCAAGTACAATAAATGTCTTCCCTTGAACTTCGTGATTATGTTATTTTGTAGATGATAATAACATATTCCTTGGTGCACTTGTGGAAAAACACGTGTGCATGCTGTCATTATGTTTTTATGTCTATTGGAAACTATAACCAACGAATTTTTATCTTATATACAATAAAGAAATTTCGTGAAAAAACATTCCCACAAATTCTCATTGTCAAAATCAATAATCTCGAAAGCAAACAAATATTTCTGAAAATTTTTATCTTGTGCAGTTGCCACAAGCAAAACACTTTTGTACTTTCCAATGAGATAGGACCCATCAACCACAATAACTCTTCAGAGATAGTCAAACCCAACAATCGAGGCTCCAAATGCGCTGAACAAATATTTAAATCTTCTATGCTCATCGAGTTCAATAACAGTAACCGTATCCGGATTGCTTTTTTGAATGGACTACAAATATGTAGGCAATTTGTCATATCCATCCTCGGCTGTTCACCTTACAAATTCATGAGCATATATTAATGATCTGTATTAGTCGTATAATCCATAGAAATACCAAACACTACCTTCATTGAGTCTTTGATGTGTTTTGGAGTAATTCCATCAATTATTCCAATTCGCTCCATAAACATCTAAGCGATGTATCTTGGAGTACTTTTTCTATGGCCATTCAACCTGTCCGTGATTGAAAATGTATGATCTTGCACATACTTCGTCACCCAAAACGTATTAGATTCACTAGAGTTGACCACAACTCAAACCTTTCATGCACAATCTTTTACGCGACATATTGCCACATACAACTACTTCGACGACTTATAAAATTTGAAAATGAATTGCTGCATAATCGACATCGTACGCAACTGTGATACCAAATCAGCCTTGCAAGGAAAACTATGGTTCACATATAGGTTTTTGACACATCCCAAAGTAGAGCTTTGTCCTTGCTCGTAATATCCTTTTCTGAGATTCTTAACACTAAAACTGAATTTCTTATCATCTTCCTCACTATTCTCATCTTTCACTTTACCGTAAAGATTGTAATCCTCACCGTCCGAGTAAACTTTATTCTCATCTTCATCAACAAAGAAATCATCATCATCATGAGAGACATCATCACCATCAGACGAATTATTTTCACGCTTATCACATCTAGAGACACAAAGACGTATAACATGATTTTTGCATAACTCCACCAAGTTACGAACTTGTCTCTCATTTGTCACTTTCATAGGATCGAGGAGTATCGCACGACATTTGATCCAACAACGCAGGTGGTAGAATATAACTTAACTCCAACACATCATATTGCCTATCGAATCCATAATCATCTTGTATCATTTCAGCAAGTTCTTGATGTTTGCAATCATCCTCAATTACAAACATTTTACCTCCTCTTACATTATCCACAGAAAAATTCTAAGTTTGTGTCATATTCCACTCCCCACAGACAACACAGATTTGGACCATTATTTGCAACATAATTAATGAATTTTATTAGATCATTGTACACATATTAACTGGTTTGATTTCATTTACAAAGCAGACTTCTAGAAAAGTCTGCTTTCAACAGAATAAACCTTTTTTGTCACTGAAGCAGACTTATCGAGAAGTCAACTTTAGCCAGAAAAAAACTTTTTTTGTCATGGAAGCGACTTCTCCTGAAGTCTGCTTTATGTTTTATTTAAAAAGTAGACTTCTCGAGAAGTTTGATTTGTATTTTATTTTCAAAGCAGACTTTGGTTCATCCGGAATAAACTTTTTTTTCATTGAAGAAAACGTCTCGACAAGTCTGGTTTGTATTTTATTTACGAAGCAGACATCTAAAGAGTTCTGATTCAGCCGGAATAAACTTTTTTGTCATTGAAGCACACTTCTCAAGAAGTCTGTTTTGATCGAAATAAATATAGAAGACTTCTCGAGAAATCTGCTTTGGTGGCAAAAAGGTTAGTTTTCTACAATTGACCATGAATTTTTCTCAAAGGAAACTTCTCGAGAAGTCTTTTTTGGTGACAAAAATGTTAGTTTCCTTCAATTGACCATGAATTTTTTCCAAAGCAGATTTCTCGAGAAGTCTGTTTTGATCAGAAATAAATCTTGGAAATTTCTTGAGAAGTCTACTTTGGTGACAAAAAATGTTTCTTTTCTGCAATTGACCACGAATTTTTTTACAAAGCAGGTTTCTTGAGAAGTTTGCTTTGGTGATAAATTTTTTAGTTTTCTGCAATTGACCATGATTTTTTTCCAAAGCAGACTTCTCGAGAAATCTACTTTGGCCAAAATAAATCTTGCAAACTTCTCAAGAAGTCTACTTTTGCCGGAATAAACCGTTTGTCACCAAAATTCATGGTCAATTGCAAAAAATTAACCTTTTTGTCATCAAAATGGTTTTTTATTGACAAAGCAAACTTTTCGAAAATTCTGCTTTAAAAATTAAATACAAAGCATACTTCTCGAAGTCTATGAAATAGAACAAGAAAATTGTAGTCAAAACACGAAAACTAACTTTCGATCTTGATTTTTAAGCTAAGCGACTTCAAGTATGACCGATATTGACTTCCAGAAGCTTGTTTTAACGGATAATGATGATCTTTTGCAAAATTGGAATCTTTTGAAGATAGTGTGAAGAGAGAAATTGGAAGAAAATATGAGAGAAATGAAAGAGGTTGAGATGAATGAGATTTAATGAATGAATAGAGGTAAATGGTGGGTATGTCAATGGCATTAAGAGCTCCCAACAACTACGAAAATGGTGGTTGTGTGCAATGAAAAAAATAACATTTTCGTAATATTTTTGAAAAGTTTGTATTTAAAAAAATATAATTATAAGGTAATGGCAAAGTTGTAAATAAAGTTATTGTTGAAGGATAAAAAACAGATAAAAACTTAGTTTTGCAAAAATAAGTTTAAAGAGGTTAAACTTGCAATTGAACAAATATTTTAGGTCAATTTTACAAATACCCCATATAAATAACATATTTGCGTCGTCATTTCCTATATGTGTGTCGCATTTGTACATGTGAGCCGTCGTTTGGCAATTATAATAATAATAAAAAATTGTCAATTTTTTACACATTTGTTTTTAAGTTTTCAGTTGTACTCAACAGGTTAACAATTGTACTTTTGGGATATTAATTTGTAATTACTAATACCATGCTGTAAACAAAATAGTTTTGATTATACAAATAATTTAAAGTAATTTAAATATATTTTTGTTGGCACCAAATACAACTTTGAAGTTCGGATTCAATTCATTTGGATTGAGTGAAAACTCGACCATTCAGATTCAATTCTCATAATTTAGCACCGTTTATGGGAAAGAAGGACATCACCTAGTTACCACAAAGAAAAATCATTTCGGGATTAAATATATTTTTGTTGGCACCCGATCCAACTTCAGAGTTCGGATTCAATTCATTTGGATTCAGTGAAAACTCGACCATTCAGATTCAATTCTCACAATTTGACACCATCTATGGGAAAGAAGGACATCACCTAGTTACCACAAAGAAAAATCATGTTGGGATCCGTCGATAATCACCTAGGCCTTCTCTCCGAGATCAAGGCTCTTCTCACAGATCTCAAAAATCAATAGCATACAAGCAGAAAGGATCGAACGAAGCTTTTATAGCTCGATTCAACACTCATGAAGGCCAAGTTTTAATCCAACTGACTAACCTCGCCACCGCGCACACATCACTATATAACTCAGTAATATATCATGTATTAAGTTATAAGTCTTACATCATGTTTATATGGGCTCTCATAATTTTGAATATAAATTGATTTTAATTATATATTTTTAAAGGAGGAATTGCTAAAAATGACTCAAAACTTGCGTTCAAATGCAAAACTAACCTCCATGAATAAAATATTGCAAAACTAACCCATCAAGATAGAGAAATTACAAAATCCTCCATTTGACATAAAAAATAATTTAGAAATATCAATTACGTTATAGTTCATGCGAAGTCTGCGAATGTTCCAAGAAGTCTGCATGTTTTTTTTATCAAAACACACTTCTACGGAAGTCTACTTTGGTAAAAAAAAACAACGCAGATTTCGCGGGAAGTATGTTTTGTACACAAAAAAATCCCGTAGACTTCTCGAGAAATTTGCTTTGTTAATAAATTGCCTAAGTCAAATAAAAATGGGCAAATGTTTAAAATAGCATTTTTCTAAGTTTTTGTTCCAAAAATAGCACCATTAGTTTAAATTTCCAATAATAGCACAAATTTAAGATTAAAATACATTAAAACTATATTTTAATAGAAAAAAATTAAACCCTAAATTGGAAATAATGAACTCAAATACAATACTTTAAGTTTATGTATAATTTATTTAGAATAAATAAGTATTTTCATATAAATATTTGTGCTATTTTTGGGAATTTAATTTTATGATGCTAGATTTGGAAGAAAAACTTTAAAAGGTGCTATCTTAGGGTATTACTCAATAAAAATTATGATATATGCAAATTTTTTTAAAAGTTGTTATTAACAAAATTTAAATACATATCAGAACTAAAAAAGTTATAATGAATTCAACACTAAGGAGATTAGATTCGATTTAATGATATCAAATGTTTAATAGTTTTTGTTGTTATTTGTTGTGGGTTTAAGTAGTTTATGTTTGTGTAAAGAATTCATGTTAAAAATTGAAATATCATGTGATAAAGTTGAAATTTTAGATTTATAATTTTTAAATGAAAATTGTTTGAGTTTTTTATTTACTTACATATCTATACCATATTCATCTTATTTTTTACAAATTTTTGGCATATTTAGTAAAGATTATTATTTAAGATTTAAGTTTCGTGCACTTCTCGAGAAATCTATTGTAAATTAACAAAACAGACTTCTCAAAAAAGTATGCACAAATCGGAAATTTATTCAACTAAATTTGTTTCATTCGATTTAAAGTTTACGGTTCTACAGACTTCTCGAGAAGTTTGCACAAACCAAAATTTAACTAACCGATCAAAGTAGATTTTGTAGTCTACTTTGTAGATAAAATACAAAATAGACTTCACTAGAAATTTGTTGTGTCAACAAAATATAAAGGAGACTGCATGAAAACTCTACACAAACAGAAATTTTACCAAACCAAAATTTTAATTTAACCGAATAGAAATTACAAAGCAAATGTCTCGGGAATTATGCTTTGAAAACAAAGTACAATGCAAACTTCCAAAATCTGCTTTGTAACAAAAATACAAACGAGACTTCTCGAGAAATCTATTTTGAAATTTCCGTTTGGCTAAATTAAAATTTCATCATACCGAAATTCTAATTTAACATAACCGAAATTGCAAAGCAGACTTCTATATAAGTTTTAATCGTAACTTAAATTTAACACCACCAAATTCATAGTTTTTAACCTAATCAAATCTTACTCTCCATATATAAAGAATGTAACCATAAAATTTTACCATAATTTCATCTAAAAAAATGGGAACCTCCATCCTCCAAAAAATAATTACAAGATAAATTTTCTATTGTTCTCTCATTTGTAGATCTAGAAAAAAATTCATGAGATATGAAAAATGTTTTTTTTGTTTTAGATGTTTTTTTTGGTTTTAAATATTTTTATTGTTTAGATATTTTGTTATTTTTCTAATATTTTTTCTTATATTCTATTGTTGTAGATTTTGAAATTGAAGTCAAGAGATTTAAAAACATAAGTTTGTTACTTTTAGTAGTTTTTAAGTTTTCATGGTTTTGGAGATTTTTGTTGTTTTACTAATTTTTTCTATATTATTATCTTATTTCTCATCTTCTCTTATTGTAGAGCTATAAAAAAAAATTAAGAGATTTACAAAAAGTAACCTTGTTGTTTTAGTGGTTTTTTGAGATTTTTAATGATTTAAAAGATGGGTTTTTAAGATTTTCAATAATTGTTTGAGATTTATGGTGGTTTTACAATTTTTTGATAGTTGTTTTGAGTTTTTTTGCAAGTTTTGAGTTTTACGTTGGTTTTTGAATCGATGGTTTTTCGGGTTGCAAACTTCAATTGAATACTTTATTATATGTTGTAAACTTCAACTGCAAACTTTATTACAAGTTGCACACTTCGTTTGCAAACTTCATTGTTTCTCATGTTCTCTTGTTATAAATAAAAAAAAGTAAGTCAAGAGATATAAAAAGGAAATAGATTTGTTGTTTTTAGTGGTTCTTTACTTTTTGTGATTCTAAATTTTGTTGTTGTTTAGATGTTCTGTTGTTTTCCTAATATTTTTTTCTTATTTTCTTTACCATCATCTTTTGTTTTAGTTTTACAAAAGGAAGTTAAAAGGTCTAAAAAAGTATTGCTATTGTTTTTAGTGGTTTTTGAGATTTTTGATGGTTTTTAAAGTTTTAAATGGTGGTTTAAAGATTTTTAATGGTTGTTTTAAGATTATTAATTGTTATTTTGAGATTTATGGTGGTTTTACAATTTTTTTGTTGTTGTTTTTGAGTTTTTAATAGTTTTACATTGATTTTTAAATTGATGGTTTTGCGAGCTCTAACGGACATAATTCATTACAAATTGCAGACTTCAACTCCAAACTTCACTACAAGTTGTAGACTTCACTTGCATGGTTCATTACTAATTGTAAACTTCATTTGCGTTTTTGTAATATTTACATTAGTTTTTGTAGACTTTATTGTAGCTATCATTACATCCCATCACTGCACCTTGTCAATCAATTTTCAATAAACTCTTGGATACTTACAATCAGCTTTTAGTTATATGTCAATAACCTTTCCATCAGTTCTGGTCAAATCATATAGAATTTCAATCGGTTATTGCAGATTTCAATTATTTTTATGCATATTTTAATCAAATTTCAGCAGAATTCAATCAGCATTGTGTAGATTTCAATAAATTGTTTTGTATTTTTTGTAATTTTTGAGAATTGAAAACAATACAAATATTATTGTATTTTATGTATTTTATGTATTTTATTATCTATTTTGATGTTTTTCTAATCAGTATTTTGTATAATTTATAAAATTACAAAATGACAACCATTAAAACTACAAATATTAGTATAAAAGTTTATAAGTACATTTATATACACTCAAGAACTTATTGCATAGTTCATAAATACCTTAATTGCATAAATCTATGATCTCCAAAATCAAATGGTGTCTTAAAAATTTCATCAAAACACTAATTTCATCAAAAGACTAAGTTGAGTATTTGACATTTTGTACCATTGCTTTTGTATATAAACCAAGATGACCATTTCTCTTTCTCTATAGTCTTTTCTGTCTATTAGAGGCTTGATAATACTGATTGACAGCACAACATATTATCATAGACATAAGTACAAGTGACTGAGTGTTAAGTATCATAAGAGCAATATTTTCACCAACTAATCTAGATGCAACCATGTGGTCATCACTTTTATCCTCATTACTTTCATCACCAACTTGGCACTTCTAAAAACACAAAAACATATAACATGATTTTTGTCTAACTCCACCAAATTAAGAACTTTTCTATGATTTGTCATTTTCATAGAAAGAGTATCAAAAAGTATTTTCTCTAATAACGTAGTTGGTAAAAGATAACCTAACTGCAACACATCAGATTGCTTATCGAATCCATAATCATCTTTCAACAAATTTTGATATTTACAATCATCCTCAACTAAACATTTTGCCTCCTCTTTATTTATCCACAAAAAATTTTTATGTCTCTGTCATATTTTGCTCTTCACAAACAACAAATATTTGGACCATTATCTGCAAAAAAATAAAAAATTTTATTAGATCATCGTAGGTATATTACTTGCTTTGTATTTAATCTACAAAACAGATTTCACAAGTATTTCATTTACAAAGCGAATTTCTCGGAAGTCTTATTTGTATTTCATTTATAAAGTAAATTTCTCGATAAATCTGTTTTGTTAATAACATTTGGTCAACTGTAAAACTAACCTTTTTTGTTACCAAAACGATTTTTCTGTCGACAAAATATACTTTTCAAAAAGTCTACTTTGTAATAAAATATAAATTAGACTTCTTAAGTCTACTTTTTAAATGAAATACAAAACATACTTCGCGAGAAGTATGCGATCTGCAATGAGGAAATTATAGCCAAAACACGAAAAATACCTTGATTCTTGATTTTTAAGCTGATCGACTTCAAAGATGATTGATATAAACTTTCAAAAGTTTTTGCAGATAGTGATGATGTTTTATAAAGTTAAAAACTCATAACAATCAATGACAATGATGGTTTCGTAATAAAGAAGATGATAATTTCATAATTATTTGAAAAAGTATGTATATAATTATTTTTTATATTTATTTAAATAAAAATAAATATAAAAGATATTGGTAAAACTGTAAATATAAATTGTTGGTGGATAAAAAGATACAAAAAGTTATTTTTACAAAAAAGAATTTAAGAGGATTAGTTTTCCATTTGGAGACAAGTTTTTTAAGTTGATTTTGTAACTCACTCTTTTTAAAATAATCTTAATTTTGTCATTAATGACGGTTTATTAAATTTTTTAATTATAACATATTTTAAAATTTTAATAACATTAATCTTTTGTAAAATTTAATATGATATTAGTATTTTTTTGTAAAAAAAACTCTTGTATGTTTACTAAACATGAAAATAATAAAAATCTAATAAATATTTATACATAATACCATTACCATATAAAAATAACTATAATTAAATAATAAATTAGAATTAATATATCAGATATTTATAACATAATTAAATTTAAGTTAAATTACATTTTCTACTTCTTCTTTTTTTTTCCATCAAATATGATTAATTACCCAAATCATTGTTTACAATAGGAGATAAGAAATAAGGACAAATATTATAAATGTTCCAGTCGACATGAGATGATATCGCAGAAGATGCTAGTGTATCTGCTGCTTGATTTGCTGTTCGTCGTTGGTGATGAAAGCGTAACCCTTGAAACATAGATTCCCAATGTCGAATCGTATTGATATAATACTATAGATGTAGATTTTCCTCGTTATGGTTTAGTAGATTGTTAATTGTGAGGTTATCGCCTTCAAATATTACATATCTGTATCCCAAAGACCAAACTGATTGTATTGCCCATATTAATACAGATAGTTCAGCTTCTACAACCGTTGATCTTCCCTAAAATTTTCCTCTCCCAGCAACTTGAAAAAACCTTTATCATTTCTTATTATCCAACCAATCCCAGAATGTGTGTTTCCAGACTTATGTGTAGCATCATAGTTGCATTTGACCCAATCTTTCGGTGGCGGTTACCAAGCTGTTGTTGTTTGAGATGCGGTTGTTGTTGAAGATTTCTTATCATTTATTTTATCCCATTCAGTAGCATCGTCTAGACTTAACTGAAGTATTTTGTCCACGGAGATGTTATTGTTATTAAACACTAATTCATTCCTGGACTTCCATAAACGCCAAAGGATGTAGAAAGGGAGAAGCTTCTGTATTGAGTATACCTGGCTATTATTGAAATTAGCCATAAAAACCTGATATTATCAAAAATATTAGATGAGCTTTGACATATTGTGGTAGTAAGCATTCCGGATTTCCTCCATATCATCTGAGTATAAGGGCAAAGGAAAAACGTATGTGTTTCCGTTTCTTCTATCGCACAACATCTAAGGCATATATTATCATGGGACATCTTCCGATAGTGTAGATGTGATTTAAGTGGTAGTCCCTTTGATAATAACCGCCATAAAAAATGTTTATATTTTGGTTGTATACGAATCGACCAAATATTTTTTGCCAGATCCTGATGATCTGCCAATGGTGGGTAAATTAATGAAGAATGTTGCTGTAGCGAATCCACTGCATGTCGATATCCTGATTTTACAGAGTAAGAACCATTATCTATATACTGCCAAATCCATCTGTCTTGAGCTGGATGTGATGGAGTGAAGATCTTATAAATTAGATGGTGATCTGCCTTTTCCACCTGGTCTGTCATTATTTCTTCATCCCATTGATTTGTGTATTTGTCCAAAAGTGTCGCCACCTTAATTTTTGGGTTTGTATATGGTAATAGCCTCGGTGCTCGTGGAGGTACAACAGGTAACCATGTAGAATTTCCAATTTCAGTAGAACACCCATCACCAATGATCCGCTGTAAACCCGACTGTAGTAACTGACGTCCATGAACTATTGATTTCCATCCTAGAGAAGGCTGAGATCCAAGAGATGCAGATAGTAAATCTCCTTTGTGAAAATAACGACTTTTGATAATGCGAGATAAGAGACATTGAGGCCGTTGCAAGATTTTCCAACACTGATTTGCTAACAAGGCTTGATTAAATAGTTGAAAATCTCGAAATCCAAGGCCACCCTGAATTTTAGGTTTAGTCATTTTTTCCAAGATACCCATGAAGTTTTACGTCTCGATCCAACTGATCCCCACCAAAACCATGACAGATATTTATCCAAATATTGACAAATATGTACCGGGAGTTTAAAAACATTCATCGAATATACCGGCATTGCAAATCCAATAGCTTTAATCAACACTTCTTTTCCTACAGGTGATAAGAATTTCATTTCCCAGCCAGATATTCTTGACTTTACTTTATCCGTGATATATGAAAATAGTTGGTGTCGATTACGTTGAAACTGTTTTGGTAAGCCCAAATATTTTACTCCACCACCAATATTGTGTATACCAAGTGTTTGTTGAATAGATGACCTTGTATGTTGAAAAACTTTGGTCCCAAAAATGATAGATGATTTCTCATAATTGATTAACTGTCCAGAAGCATGACCATAATCCTCAAAAATGGTTTTTAGATGTCGCACATTGCTAGAGCCAGCTTTAATGAAGAAGAGAGAATCATCCGTAAAAAGTAAATGTGAAATCGTTGGACCAGAACGATGGAACCTCAATGGCTGAATTAATTTTTGCTTTTCTACCTTATGTAGTAGTGAACTAAGAACATCAGCACAAAGAATAAATAGATAAGGAGATAGCGGATCTCCTTGTCTTAATCCACGAGATGGTCGAAAGAACCCGTATGGACTTCCATTCACAAGTACTGAAAAGGATGTTGAAGTTACGCATTCCATAATCCAAAGTATCCACTGGTGTGCGAAACCTTTCTTCAGTAGTACTGCTTTTATAAAATTCCATTCCAGACGGTCATAAGCTTTACTCATATCAGTTTTGACAGCCATGAATGATTTAGCACAATTTTGTTGTGCCTTCAAGGAATGTAGAGCTTCATGAGCTATCAGTACATTGTCGGTAATAAACCTTCCAGGGATGAAAGCAGCCTGGTTTTCTGATACAATAGCTTGTAGTATAGTTTTAAGGCGCAAGACCAAGATCTTGGAGATAATTTTGTAAGCGACATTACAAAGGGATATTGGTCTGAAATCTTGGACTAATTTAGGACAATCTGTTTTGGGTATAAGACAAATATTTGTGTGATTCATCTCTGTGTCCATTTTGCCAGTTAGGAAGAACCTATTAACTTTCTCAATCACAGTTTGTCCCACAATATCCCAATGATTCTGATAGAAGGAGGCAGAAAAACCATCCGGTCCCGGTGATTTATTTGATCCAATCGAAAAAATTGCCTCTCGAACCTCCTAAACCGAAATTAGCTTTATGAGGTTCTCATTCATTTCATTCGATACCACTGATTTAACATTACTTAGCACTGACTCCATATTGTCGATGTTGGTTGTCTAGAATAAGTTTGAGAAGTGTAAAATAGCCTGTTGTGCAATGTTTGAATTTCCATAAACATTTTCCCCCTGATCGTCCTATAACGAAATGATAGTATTTCTTGCTCTTCGATTTTTTGTTACCGCATGGAAAAATTTGGTATTCCTATCCCCCTCCTGTAACCATTGGTTTCGGCTCTTTATTTTCCAATAAATCTCCTCGTCTGCATATGCTATAGTTAAATCTTGTTTTAAGGATAAAATTTTCCCTCGATCACAATCTTGCTTAACCTTTTCTCTGTCAATACTCGCACTAATCTCCCTGATACGACTGTTTGATTGTGTTAAGGAAATTCTTTTCCAATTTCGAAATTCTATGTCTACAATCTTTGATTCTGTGAGAGAATGAGCCATCTGACTGAGTATTCCAGCTATTGTCTAAAAGACCTTTAAAGCTATCCTCATATGCCCAACGAGGATCATATTGGAATAATCTTTTCCCTGAATCCGTGACTCGACGAATTTTGATAATTCCTGGCCGATGGTCTGAATCAATCATATCCAAGTATTCTACTACTGATGCAGGATAAATTGCTTTCCATTCGCAATTTGCAAAAACCCTATCAAGCCAACATTGGATTAACTGGTTATTCCGCTTACCAGCCCAGGTCATATTATTACCCGTAAATTGTATATCTGACATCTGACAGGTGGATATCATTTGTTGGAAATCATAAAGGCTCCAGGGTGCTCTACAAGGACCCCTAATTTTGTCATGTGTGTTAAGAATTTCATTAAAGTCTCCACACATAAGCCATAGGCTTTTTTCGTATGGTGGAAATTCTTTGTAATCTTTCCCAAAGATTTGCTCGAAATTTACGAATCGGATGTCCATAAACACATGACATGTAGAAAACATAGCCTTTATTTTCAATCTTACAATTAATAAGTCTTTCGTCTGAACTAACAACGTTTACAGAAACAGACTTGTTCCATAACAGTGCTAAACCACCCCCAGTTCCTTTTGGGGGAATACACAAAACAAAATCATAACTTAAGATACTAGCAGCATCATGAACCACGTCACTTCCGTTTTTTGTTTCCACCAGGAAGAGTATGTCCGGGGAATAAGTCTTCTTTATTCCCTTCAGGCGTCGAACTACCAGAGCTCCTCCTAATCCCCGGTAGTTCCAAAAAGCTATATTCATTCTGAAAATGATGGATTATGGCCCACCAAACCATCACTTAAATAACTCAGAGATTTAACAATTAAAATATTTATTCTAAACTTTTTAGATCTATTAATAATATTTGGTATTTTTAAAAGTTTAGAAACATCCATATTGTATAATAAGTAATTAGAATATAACCAAAATTTGGTTTTATTTGTTTTTTTCCTATTATTTTTATTCCTATCGGTTCTAATTTTTGCATAACTATTAAACCATGATCCGGTTATAGTCATTTGGTTAAACGAAAATTTGAGACTCTTTGTTAATTTAATTTCGGTTAACCTAGACCTGATTGCCTTTAAATTAAACCGATGAAATCCTAAAACCAGTCTAATTCCTCTAATCATTCCTAAACCGGCCCGCTGACCTGGTGAACTGGTGTTGCCGGTTTTGTCTCCGGCGTGAATAGATTGTGTAAATTTGATGTGCTTGGTAGATTCCGGTGGGTCCATTGCCTTCGGTGTGCGGGGTCGTTTCTCAATTGGCAGATGAGGATTTCGGTCATCGTGGGCAGGTGGCGCCTGTGGATTTTGGGACGGTAAGCCACAATTGAGATGACCCGGACCCGATGGATTGTTATCGTCATCACCGGAAGGTGTTTACGGAGGAGTTTCCGTCACTGGTGAGGAAGGACAATCCGAAGCATCGTGAGAGAGCAATCCACACTTGTGGCAAAAAGCCCTCAATCTTTCATATCAAAATCTCAAAGTCGATTCCGTTGTGTTGAAAAGGAACTTTCTCTAAAATTGCAACGGCGATTCAATGTTAATCATCACCCTCACACATACGAATTCCACCCGGTGGGAGTTCTCGGAATTGAAGTCCGATTCCAAGACATCGCCGAGAGTTCCTCCAATATATATGACCATGGGATAAGTAAGATATTGGATTGGGATGCCGTGAATTTGCACCCATAAAGGAATGAATTTGAGATCTTCATTTGCAATTTCCGGTGTCCATTTTTGCAATATGCACATACGGTCATTAAAGGACCAAGGTCCTCTACGAAGGACAGAGAGCAAACCATCTTCAGTTTCGAACAGAAACTGTGCACGATTTCCGGCGATGATGTGAGCAGTGACAATTTCACCGGAACTCCAAAGCCGAGGAAGAGTGGTCATCATGGCTTTTAAATTCTGTTTTTTCGGATTCACGGGTTTACCGACAAGAGAGAATCTTGTTTCCGAAACTGCTTGAATGCACAAATCCGGGGGCAAAGAGATGATGGGTTCGTTGATTCCAAGATCTATATCTTGGAATTTCTTGGTAAGAAGATCAGACATTGTAGAAATGATAAGGATGAAGAAGAGAAAGAGGGATTAGAAAGAGAGATGGATCGGTTATTTAAATGAAAAAACCGATGCACGAAGAAAAATCGTCGGATTCACCGACGACAAACACTCTTCGGGGAAGAGACACACACTTTGCCGGCGGGAATAACCGTCGGCGAAAACAAATCCGGAGGGGTGCGAAAGAAACTCGATAAAGTAACTGTTTTTAGAGAGAGAATATTTTAGAGAGAAGGGAGAGAAAAATCCCGCTTTCAGATGTTTTAGATTTACTTCATTCCGGCGATGGTATCAAATTTAGAAACCACCGGCGAAGTACACACTGTAAATCGCACAAAAAATCGCACGAGAAAGAGAGAAAACGAAAGATCGTGTCTTTTCTTTATTCGTTTGATTCGATAAACCTTTTTCCTTACATTTTCTACTTATTTCAGTATTTAAAAAATATATATATTAAAATAAAAATATTAATTTTAACATAATAAAAATAAAAATATTAGTATTACCTTAATTAAAATAAAAATATTAGTATTACCATAATTTTTTATGGGTCAAATTAGTATTACCATAATTAGTATTACCCGGAAAGCTAGCATTACCATAATTAAAATAAAAATATTATTATTTTATGAGAAATAAACCTATTTCTGTTTAAGGAAAAGGTTTCGAAACTTGGACAGGTTCGGTAAATTTAACGGCCCAAATCGACCCAATACCTTTCTGTGTCTCTCTCTCCTCTTTGTGTCTGTGTTTGTTTGTCTCTGTCTCTCTCTCCTCTTTGTGTCTGTGTTTGTTTGTCTCTGTGTCTCTCTCCTCTCGTTACTTTGCTGCGCGGTGGATTTTCTCTTGCAAAGTGCATCCCATCTCTCTGCTCTGCTTCGCTACAGTTACTTTCTAGGGTTTTCGATTTGTATTACAACTATTGAAAATTCTTGCACTTCAAAATATTGGGAAACAATTGGTTAATCTTCCATGGATTCTCGAGATTCGTTATCATCTGAAGCATCCGACGCCGATAGAGATGGGCCAATCTGCAACGACGCTATGGTTCTCTCTGTCATTCGTGCACTCGCCAAGGACGCTCTCTCCTACTTCCAATCTGGAAAATTCGACGAGTGTATCGACATTCTGATTCAGCTCAAGCAAAAGAAACATAACGATCCCAAGGTCAGTTTTTTTTGGGATTGAAATAGTTTGGATTTGGATTCCCGTATTTAGAATCGTAGATTGATACTAACAAATGAGTAAAATTCTGGATTTTAAAGTAGATTTTACTAGCTCAGATCTGACTTTTTCAGCATTAGTTTTCATTTCTCAAAGTTACTTTCTTCTGTATCAGTATTGATTTTCTTTGAATTTTTTTGATAGTAATAATTCTGCCTATGTATTTTACTCAATTGCGAAGTAGAGACATGCTTTTTAGATTTGTTTCCATCAGATATACCGTGCAAACCCTTTTTCTTAGTTAAAAGAATTATGTGATAATTTTGCTTCTCTAAGCTTTGAATGTATAAACCAATAAAATAGCATTATTCTTGTGAAAATGTTTCTAATTTGACCAAACAGGTTCTTCACAACATGGCGATTGCAGAGTACTTCAGGGATGGTTGCTCGAACACAAAGAAATTGCTGGAAGAGCTTAACTATGTCAAGGTATTGTGTTAAAACTTCTGCTTTGGTTCTATCGAGTATCGACTCTCTCAATTTTAAGTGCCTCCATGGTTCATTTGCAAGAACTATTTTTCTATTTAAATCTCAAATCTTGCTTCTCATTTTTTGTCATCCATGTGATCGGGGAGATGCTATAAAATCGAGTTGCCGTGCTTCTATCTTCTAACCTCTTCGTTGTTACCAAGGCATTGTATAAGAAACATACTGGAGAGAGAAATGTTATTAGTAGTTCTTATGTTAATCTATTGAAGATAGTTTATTCTTCTCTTCTATTGTTTTCAGAAACAGAGTGAAGAACTTGCATCTGCAGCAAAAGAACAAGTGGAAGCTTCAAACCCTGGAACTTGCGTCTCTGTGTCAAAGGATCAATTTGATAGCACAATAACGATTCTCAACATTGTATGCTCTCTGATGTAATCTTATGTTTTTCTTGAGTTTCAGCCACGCCATTCACATTTGTCAAGGTTGAGCATTCATTGGTCTCTTGCAGGCGGTTACCTGGTTTCATCTGCATCAGTATACAAAATCCTTATCCATTATAGAACCTTTGTTTCAAAATATTGAGCCGCTAGATGAGGTATTGTTTCCATTTCTTCTGCTAATACTTCCTACTGGCTTAAGTAGCCAACTTGCTTGCTACTTATATGCAGACAATTGCGCTTCCAATCTGCTTCTTGTTGCTGGATACTGCGCTGGCTTGTCGTGATGCTGTTAAATTTTTGGTAGGTGTTTGTACTGATCTCAAAATCTCGAAATATAGTCCAGCTGATTTATTTTGGTAGTGGAAAATTCAACCTGTATCATTCTTTTTCTTCCGTGTGCTTTCATCTGTGAAATTTAAAAATGTCTGCAAGATTCTATACCATTTTCTTTGTACGTAATTCTAAAACAGGAGTAATTGGCTTCCTATGTTTCCATTTATTTATTTTTAAGCTGAAGTGTTGCCTTTTGTTGAGACAATTTCTCTAGGGGCTCCGTTACAGCCTTACTTTGCAATAGAAGGTCGATGCTTTTCTCTTAGTAAGATGCGGAAACTTAAATCTCTTTTCTTTTGCGCATTATCTGTCACAAAGAACAAATATGCTATTTCTATATCCTGCCTATTATGAAATGCCCTGAGAAATTTGAAATCAGGTTGTGTCCAAATGTACTAGAATACAAGTAATTGGTGACAGCAAATTATATATAGCTATAATCTGATGGGGAAGGTTGGACTTTCAGTTCCACGCAAGGAACTGGATTTTAAGTGGAATGGTATACTGTGACGTCCTGGAATGAATGTTTGCCTTGATCTGTTTATATTCTCACTCTAGGGGGTCTCTCAGTAGATTTTTAATTCTTTATGTATCTTACAAGTAAGTTTTTGCAGGCTGTGTTTGACTATATGCATAAAGCTTTTGGTGTTGGTTTTGGAAGTCAAGAAGAAATTGGAAGCACAGTGCAACTTTCTTCAAATCACGTATCAAAAACATCTCTCCTGAGCAGCTCGGTGGCTTCAGATACTTTGAAGTCTGATTTAACAGCCTCGGAAGGTAGATTGTGTGAAGAAAATCTAGACTATGACAGTGTTCTAGCGGAAATTGAGGCCGAGAAACGAATGAAGGCAGTTGGCCATTTTCCAGCAAACATTCTTCTCAAGACATTAGGAGAAAGGGCAATCTTGACTGTTGATCTGAAGCTTGAGTTGCAGCTTTACAAGGTTCGGTTCTTGCTTCTTACCAGAAACTTGAAACTGGCAAAGCGTGAAGTAAAACATGCAATGAACATTGCTCAAAAAAGGGACTCCTCTATGGCTCTCCTCTTGAAATCTCAGCTTGAGTATGCTCACGGGAATCATCGAAAGGCTATAAAGCTTTTGTTGGTTTCCGGTATTCAAAAAGAAGCTAAGAATTCAGGAATCTTCAACAATAACCTTGGTTGCATATACTTTCAGCTTGGAAAATATCAGAGTTCCTCTGTTTTATTTTCAAAAGCTCTAAGGAGCTGTTCTTCATTTAGAAAGGAGAAGCCGGTGAAGATGTTTTCTCTCTCACAGGATAAGTCTTTGTTGATCACATACAACTGCGGTTTGCTTTATTTGACTTGCGGGAAGCCTCTACTTGCTGCTCAATGCTTCCAGAAGGCAAGCCTCGTTTTCTGCAGACAACCCCTCCTTTGGCTTCATATAGCTGAATGCTGTATAATGGCTTTACAAAAGGGTCTGTTGGAAGAGGGAAACACTTACTTGGATAGAACGGAAATCAGAGTCCATGTAATTGGAAAAGGGAAATGGCGACATCTTATGATGGAAGAAAATGGATTCGTGGAATTTGCTGGCAGTACCCAATGGCCAAAGCTTTCGTTACCACTAGCACGGGTTTGTCTAAAGAATGGTATTTATTTGCTCAATAGATCTCTCTTGAATGACTCTAAATCAGATCTGGAATCGACATTATCCTTGAAGATTAATGGCACTGAACAAGCATCATCGGCTGATCATAGGGAAGCTAATGCGAATTTAGACTTTAACGAGGCAAAAGGAGGAATGAACCAGGACATAATCCAAAATTCGCTCTCCGCTTTCATGGATATACGGAGTAGAGAAAATCAGTTGATCAAACAGGCTCTTCTTGCCAATATGGCATATGTAGAACTAGCGTTGGAGAATCCTATCAACGCATTGTCAGCTGCTGATTCACTCCTGAAACTTCCAAATTGTTCAAAGATTTATGTTTTCTTAGGCCATATATATGCAGCGGAAGCTCTCTGTTTGCTCAACAGACCCGTTGAAGCAGGTGCGCATTTATCTGCATATCTACTTGGACGAGATGATTTTAAGCTGCCATTTGCACAAGAAGAATTTGACCAATGGCGGATGCATATAAGTTCCGACTCTGAAGAGTCAGCGGAATCTTCCACAGAGAATGCCCGGGATACTGTTTTCCTAAAGCCAGAAGAAGCTCGGGGAGCACTTTTTGCAAACCTTGCAGCTCTGCTTGCCACACAAGGACATCATGACCAAGCCAAACTTTTAATAACACACGCATTAACTGTTTTACCGAACAATGTACAAGCTACGGCTACATCGGTCTACATTGATCTCATGTTGGGTAGGTCACAAGATGCCCTTGCGCGGTTAAAACAATGTACCCGCGTGAGCTTTGTCCCAGGTAGATTGGAAATGAGAGCCTCATAGATGATTTGTACTCTAAATCGGTTTACTAAAAATCAAGCTTTAGAAATTAGTTAGTTAGATAAATATTAGAGATAAGTTCGTTTTTTTTCTTGTATTCGTGATGTAAGATGATATCTGTATTCTTGACTTAGATTTTGGTCGGCGAGGACTAATGAGTCTCTTGTTCAGAAACGACATAGATTGAGAAAACTAAACACAGGTTTTTTGTACTTCTGTCTTAATTTGTATAATAGCAAACCCTTACAAATTCTTTTTTTTTTCTTTTAGCTTTAAGCAGTTTTTGAAGCATTATTTGTGTTAAAACTAACACTTTTTGAGTTGGGTTTAAGCAATATTGGCTTGAGTTTTTTTTGGTCATATAAGACAAGACTAAAAGTTAAGGACTTTGTTTTTTTTTCTGCACTAAAAATACCATAATTACAAAGTTTAAACAACACAAGACTCAATTTATTATCGGTATCTTACAACATGGGAAATGCAAAACATTATTCTTTAAACAAAAATAAATTAATACCCTAAAATGTATCTTTTGAATTGATCAAGTTAAAAATAAAATTTATAAAATAATACAAATTATTATATAAAAATAATTATTTATCTCACATAAATTATATATAAAATTAAAATATAATATTTAAATTTATTTTTTATTTAAAGTTTACATTTTTTATTAAAAATTATTTTTTAATTATTTTAATATTAAATTTATTATATTTTGAAAATTTAAATATGCTAGAACTAGTTTCAAATATTACAATAGTTCTTTCCGAAACTATCGTTAATCCTTTCATTTTTATTATTACAATTTTTTTTAAATATAACACACAAAAAATGATTTTAAAATATTGTTACTTAAATATTTATATTTAGATCTAAGTTTTAAAATATATTTTTAGAATTTAAAATATAAATTTATTTTTGTGATATTTTAAAAAAAATAGTAATGGTATTTTAAAATAAAAATATTATTAATGATATATTGTGAAAAATGATATTTTTGAAAATCGATCGTTTTTAATGATATTTATAAAATTTGAATGGCAATCAAGTCGATTGTAGGTTTGGCGCTTGTGAATATTTCAACGACTCTACATTTTTTTTTAAACCTTTTTTAGTATATTTTATGAATGATTTAAGCATTGTTTACCTTTACATTCATCGAATGTTCTTTCAATTATAGCTATGCAGTCCCATAGGGTTACCAGCCTGAGCTCTACGTACCCTTGTCCATTTTTTCTATGAATTGCAAAAATCCCCAACAGAATAAACAAGTTATATAATTTGCTTCAGTTATCTCTAGTCAATATGAAAGGATGAAGAATGCCTTGCCTACCTAATAAGAAAATAGTGAAAAGACAGTAGAGTAACATCCACAAATGATAGTACAAACTTGATAAACACAAACTTTTTAAAAGATTTTCTAAACAATCATTTGTTAATATGATTTATTCAAGAACACATTTCTTGTTCTTCACACTCACAAATCTTTAATCTATCTAAAGCTCACACACACAGTAACATCGGTGTTACATTCATTTGTTCACTCACCAAAACTATGAGCGATCTCTCTATTCTCTTGAAAAATGATCTCTCTATTCTCTTGAAAAGTGATGACTAAACCTAGTCTCCCTTTCATCCTTTTTATACTCATTACTCTTTTAAATACGTCAAATATTCTTTCTTTTTCGTGCATCTTTAATCTTCTTGTTTAGAAAACTACCTCTTCCTGTTTCACACACTTTCTTTTTCTGCATCCAGATTTTATGTCATGCCAGCTCTTACAATCTCCCTTTTTTTATCTGAATATATTAACCAACACACCTAAACAATTGTACAGTCCTGCACAACCACAACAACACGAATACAGAAGAAAGTAACATTGCAATTGACAAGCAAAGTTAACACACAATGATATACCCGAAAAACCATTATCCAAGAAAACACAATACTAACACACAACATAAGGCACACACACGGTCAACAGAAATAGTTAAGACATTAAGTTCAAAATGTGTTTGAAACAATCAAGCCAAAAACAGTGAAAAGTAACTACAGTAACCAGTTGTCATCGTTTTCAGTCTCATCAGCACTACTTGGATCACTTAGACCAATAACAGAGTATTCTCCTACTGTGTGGCTGCACATCAGATAAAAAGAACATATTAGTGCAGGTATATTATGATGTGCACATTAAGAGGAATTTCGCTAACCTTTGACTCGGTTTTTGATGTTACGGATGAGCTTATATAGTTTATTTAGGTTAGTGAGAAGAGAGTTTTCAACTGACGTGCCATCATCATCATATCCTTTTCTAGTTAGGATCGAGAGTTATACCGAGCTAAGTGTCGGCCACTCAAGTGTATCAACGATTCCCAAGAAACCCATGGCTAAGCCCCATTAAATGGTTCTTTTTCAAATTTAAAAGATACACTACTTTATTCCTTATTGAAACAGTGCATCACAAGCAGTGGACGTAGCAATCAAGACGTAGAAATCAAGACGCATCAAAACTTGTCATTTGCTTTTATAGAAATGAATTGAATCCCAATTAATTTTAAATTCTTGGAGACTTATTCTGAGAATATTGTCTTTGTATTACAACTGTATACTTTCTATTTTGTCCTTTTCATTTTTGACCTAATAAGACTAAAGTCGACGAGCTATTCACTAAAGCTTCTCATGCGACATTGTACTCACCAGTTTTTACCTAATCAATAAAGAAAACGTGTTCATTTAATCTCTAAGTTCTCTCTTAAAACAATTGTGCGGCTATCTATTAAGTTTGGTAAAGTGTTTTCTTCATTCCATCGTAAAATAATAACAAGAGTTTTACATATTTATATATACGGTTAAGTAAAATGATCTTAACCAGACATTGGTACAAAACTAAACCAACAATAACTAGCTGAATTCAACATTATAATTCTATTACACCCTCTCAAGTCTCTGAATTGGAAGCCGGATTAGATGGAATGAAGAGGCTTGAAATGGAAAACCGACTAAGAAGAGATTTGAAAGGACTTGGATGAAGAGCCTTCCTTAAAATGTCGGCATGCTGATTCATACTAGAAACATGAAAAAGCTTGAGAAAACCCTTCTTGAATTGCTCGCGTACCGTGTGACAATCAACCTCAATATGTTTAGTTCTCTCATGAAAAACAGGATTAGAGGCAATATGAATTGTAAACTTGTTTTCACAAAATAGTTTAGCACAACCAGAAACAGGTACCTTGAGGTCACGAAGTGCAAGAATATTGAGATTATAGAGGAGAAATGTGAAGAATTGAATCTGAAAACTCAAAGAGAAGTATGAGAAAATGAGAAATGACTTAGACTTATGGAGAAAAATCTCCTAAGAGTATATTCATACATTGAGTCTTTACAGCCCTTTATAGAGGATTTACAATGTGAACACAAAAGAAAACGAATTCAAACTTGTGGATGAGTTTGAATAGAGGAGGAGCCTGTCAACAACCAATGAGGAGAGAGGAGACAGCATGGGCATGACTGTTTGGTGTGGTTGCCAAGACTGTGTGCAGCATGGGCATGACTGTTTGGTGTGGTTGCCAAGACTGTGTGCAGCATGGCATGACTTTTTCACCTTGATTCTTCTCCCAAGGTAGCTATTTAACCATTTCAACCATGTGGTTAATAATAACCCATCCTTTTTCATTTCCCTTGTTATTCAAACTGAATTTTCGTGCTCGCACTTGCCTTGTAGGTCAAGATAGGTCTTATTTGATTTTCCTATGTCAATACTCCCCCTCAAGCTAAAGACTTTGGAATCACCCTAANACTCCATATCCTCTTGGTGTAGATCATTGAGAGCCTTCCTAACCTCATACACACGGCTGAGGTTTGAAACATCCCCATACACCCTCTTGAGAGTGTCCCAAAGAGACTTGGCGGTTTCACAATGTGAATAAGCTTCAAGAATGGATGGATCCAATGAATTTTGGAGGAATCCAAGGACTGATAGATCTTCTTGGAACACCTAGCTTCTTCTTTTCTTGTTGCTTCATCCTTCTTCTCCTTTGGATCATCTATAGATGGAGTATTATCCTCCAAGATGTAATTCCAAAGTCCTTTGCCACAAATGGCTGTCTTGATGGTTCTTGACCATAATGTGTAGTTCAAGCCTTTGAGAACTACTTGTATCACCGTAGGTTTCAGGCTGGAACTGATTTTAACTGTATCCTCCATTGTTAGGCTTTGAAGAGCTCAAAGGAAGCAGCTTTTATGGTTGAATGAAACCGTGAGTTTTTAGTCTAAAGACTGAGAGATTTTGACAGAATTTTAGATTAGAAACTGAGAGATTTTGACAGAATTTTAGATTAGAAACTGAGAGATTTGAGTAGAAAAGATAAGAGAATGATCTTATGCTCTGATACCATGTAAGAATATTGAGATTATATAGGAGAAATGTGAAGAATTGAATCTGAAAACTCAAAGAGAAGTATGAGAAAATGAGAAATGACTTAGACTTATGGAGAAGAATCTCCTAAGAGTGTATTATACATTGAGTCTTTACAGCCCTTTTATAGAGGATTTACAATGTGAACACAAAAGAAAACGATTTCAAACTTGTGGATGAGTTTGAATAGAGGAGGAGCCTGTCAACAACCAATGAGAAGAGAGGAGACAGCATGGGCATGACTGTTTTGTGTGGTTGCCAAGACTGTGTGCAGCATGGGCATGACTTTTCCACCTTGATTCTTCTCCCAAGGTAGCTATTTAACCATTCACCATGTGGTTAATAATAACTCCCTCCTTTTTCATTTCCCTTGTTATTCAAACTGAATTTTCGTGCTCACACTTGCCTTGTAGGTCAAGATAGGTCTTATTTGATTTTCCTATGTCAATACGAAGTAGTTGAGAAAGCCACAGAAGCTCACATGTAGCTAGTGCCATACTTCTGTACTCGGCCTCAGTACTGATACGAGTAATGGTATGTTGTTTCTTCGACTCCCAAATGATCAAAGAAGTACCCAAATAGACACAAAAACCAGTGACTGATTTCCTTGAATAAGGACAAGTGGCCTAGTCTGCATCAGCAAAGGCATTAAGACACACTTCGGAATTTGCATCATAGAACATCCCCTGTCCAGGATTGTTCTTAATGTACCTTAGAATACGATGAGCAGCCTGAAGATGGATATCCGTAGGACATGACAAAAACTAGCTAAGATAATTCACAACAAACGTGATATCAGGTATAGTAATCGTGAGATACAAAAGACGACCAATTAATTCACGATATGCTAAAGGATTATCCAACTTTGTCCCTATGTCTTTACGTAAATGAACTGTTGGGTCCATAGGAACAACAATAGGTTTACAGGATAACATACCAGTAGTCTCAAGAATGTCAAGAGCATACTTACATTGACAAACTGAAATACCAGTAGCATTCCGAGCAATCTCCAGACCAAGAAAAAAACGAGGAACACCCATGTCTTTGATCTGAAAAGCCTTTTGCAAAGCAGTTTTCAGAGCCTGTAACTCTATATCATCATTGGAAGTAATTAGAATATCATCCACATAGACTAGTAAAGCCGTGAAAGAATTATCAGTATGCTTAACAAAGAGGGTAGTATCTGCAAGTGATTGTGTAAAACTAGCTTGGAGAACAACTTTTGAAAAACTGTGATACCACTGGCGAGATGCCTGCTCTAATCCATACAAGGATTTGTGAAGACGACATACCGGATTAGGTGGTAAAGGAGCAGATGAAGAGGGAGTATATCCTTGGGGTAAACTCATGAAAATCTCTTCATCTAAATCACCATGTAAAAAAGCATTAGTGACATCCATTTGTGTAAGGGTCCAACCAAAACAAGCAGCCAAGCTTAAAAGAAGCTTGACACTCGTTAGTTTAGCAACATGGGAGAATGTGTCAATATAATCAATTCCTCTTGTTGTGTATACCCTTTTGCAACAAGGTGTACTTTATACCTAGCAGCTGTACCATCCGGATTATATTTGATAGCATAAACCCACTTACAACCTATGACATTCTTACCTGGAGGTAAGGTTTCAATACTTCATGTACCTTTTGATTCAAGAGCAGCCAATTCTTCATCCATAGCCTTTGGAAAATGTGGGTGAGACATGGCTTGCTTAAAAATTTTTGGTTCTGTCTCAATGGTACAAGAAGCAAGAAATTTGTGATATGATGGTGTGAATTTAGAGTAGTATATAACTGAGGATAAAGGATAAGGAACATTAGAAGAAGAAGTATGAGAAAGATTGCAATGATAATCGGATAAGTAACCTGGGGTTTTCACCTATCTGCGAGGCCTACCATTGTCTACAAGAACTCTCTCTGCAACAGGAACAATCTCTGAAGGAATAGATGTAGCACTAGAGTGTGGATGTAGGTTAGGAGATGATGCATCATGCAAATCAACTGATAAATGAGCAGGAAACATATGATCATCAATAGTAACAGGAGTAGACAAAGGTAAAATTGACTTACAAAACATGTCATTAGTGGGCAAAGAGGATGAACCAGTTTTAAAGGGAGACATTGTCTCGTGAAAGATGACATTTCTTGAAATTGAAATCACATTACTATCAATGTCTAGGACTTTATAACCTTTGTATCCCGAAGGATATCCAAAAAAATGCAAGGCCTAGCTCTAGGGAAAAACTTTGTTCTATCTTTAGCAATCGTAGAAACATAGCATAAACAACCAAAAGATCGCAAAAGGAGTAATCCGGCAGTTTATTATGCAACAATTCATATGGAGACAACTTGTTTAAGAGTAAAGATGGAGTGCGATTGATTAAAAACACGGCTGTACGAACACAACAATACCAATAGACAAGAGGAACATTTGATTGAAATAGAAGTGCTCGTGAAACATTCAATAGATGTTGATGCTTACGTTCCACAACCGAATTCTGTTGTGGTGTATATGCACACGAGAATTTATGAATCATGCCATGTTCTTTAACAAGTTGAGAAAAAGCAAGTTCAGGTGCATTGTCACTCCGTATGGCCTTAATAACAGATTGGTATTGGGTCTTAACGAATTGAATAAATGTTGGAAAAACAAGAGTAACATCACTTTTATTCCGTAATATGTATAGCCAAGTAACCCGAGTACAATCATCAACAATGGTAAGAAAAAAAACGAAAGCCATCTACAGATTCTGTGGCAAAAGGCCCTCAAATATCTAAGAGAACTAGTTCAAAAGGGTTACTAGAGCGGTGATTATGTGAAACAAATGGTAATCTCTTTTGTTTGGCTAAAGGACATACATCACAATTGGTGGAATTAGAAAAAGACATAAGAATTGAACCTGACATGTACTTTAACTTGATAGAAGATGGATGTCCAAGGCGTTGATGGCAAAGTGTTCCATCTTCTAACAAGGATCCACAGAAATTGGTAGAGGTTGAGTTGATCTTAGTCTCTAGGATATAGAGACCATGTAAGAGAATTCCTCTACCAAATGTCAAGTCCCGAGTATGATCCTCGGATAAGCAAAAATCAGAGTGAAAACAAACAAAACATTCAGTATGTTTCAACAATGAACTAATGCTTAAAATATTAAAAGTGAATGTGGGAACATAAAGAACATCATGCAGCATGATATGATCTGAAATATGCACTGTTCCTGTATATCTAATGGGTACTCTAGTACCATTTGGAAGTGAGACTGTGACTCATGAAATGGGTATGAGCTTGCTGAACAATGTTAGATCTGAGCAAACATGGTTAGTTTCCCCCACTATCAATTATCC
Organism: Pugionium dolabratum; assembly: GCA_018901945.1. NCBI lineage: Eukaryota > Viridiplantae > Streptophyta > Magnoliopsida > Brassicales > Brassicaceae > Pugionium > Pugionium dolabratum. The sequence goes on from JAEVFF010000418.1 coordinate 147,700, forward strand.
AAGTCCCATTAGCAAACATGGTGGAGAAAGAGGATAAGCAATGTGGCTGAGATTTCAGAATATTATTTATGAAACGAATAGGATAAAGAGAAAGAGAATAACCCATTGAGACAATACCGGCAGTAGATCTAGCTTCCATGACTCCATTATCAGTTATAGTAGCTGTAGAAGGAGAATTGAGTTGTTCTGAACCACGGACATGGGCATTAAGGTGATTGAGCAGCAAGGCGATCTGATCACTATTGAATTGATTGAGCAGCAAGGCGATCTGATCACTATTGAATTGATTAAGATCAAGACTAGTCGACTTGGTGATCGCATTAGCCAGAACTGCAGGTTTGGAAGATTGAGATTGCTTCTGAGATTGGCCTAGTGGAGATGATCCAGGATGAAAACCAGTGGGAGAGGGACCACGCAGACTGAACTGTTGTGAATTAGGATACTTCTGCAACATTTTATGCCCTGGAGGATATCCATTAAGTTTGAAGCCCCTCTGAATTGTGTGGCATGTTCTACCACAATGAGTGCAATATGGCTTCTGTGGTGGTCTATAAGCTGCAACAAAGGCAGTGTTATCAGGAGAACCACCGTAACTACTCATATCAACCTCTTTAGAAGCCTGAAAAGCAGTAGTCTCTAGTTTCGTAGAAGGTTTTATGCTTTTCTGTCTCTCATCTTGGGTCACCATGTTAAACACATCTTCAATGGAAGTGATAGGCTTCAACATCAGGATATGTTTGCGAATAGGCTCATAGCCTTCATTCAGACCCACAAGAAATTTGGTCACTTGACTCTGTTGCTGAAGTTTTTCCCAAAGACTTGCAGCATTACAATCACACTTCCCACAAGTGCAAACCGGCAATTCAACATAGTTTTTGTATTCTTCCCAAAGTGTTACTAACTCGGTATAATAGGTAGTAACATCCATAGATCCTTGTAAAATTGAGCACAATCGTTGATCAATTTCTTACATTCGAGGCGCATCATCCTGTTTAAATCTAGATAGCAAGTTCTTCCAAATAGCTTCAGTAGTTGGTAAAAATAACAAATTATGTCCCATCTTTTTAGAAACCGAGTTCATTAGCCACGTTGCGACCATATCGTTACAACGAGATCACGAACCAGCATCGCGATGATTAGCAGGAGCTTTTAGAATAGTACCGTCAATAAAACCGTTCACTCAAAACTAATGAACTAAGCATCGCGATGATTAGCAGGAGGTTTCAGAATAGTACCATCGCGGTTCTTGAACTAATGAATTAATTTTACCCTTCATTCAGAACCTCCCTTGACCCTTGCTAAACTAAAGAGAGCCTTTTCGGTCAATTAGTTTAATCCCGTACACTTATCTTCGCCGCCTTATGAAAGAGAGCCTTTTGGCCAATTGCAAAGATCTAATCGTATCGTGTGTACGATCGATCTTGATCTTACATCACCTACCATTTGGCATAATGTGTATCCAGATAGAGATAGTGACAAAGAAGACGAAGGGGAAAAATTACACAAAGAGGAGAGAGAGCATAACAGGATGCATGGTGATGGGAGTTATATGAATGTAAAGTGTTTTTTCAATTGAGTAGCTTTTAGAGAGGTGGTTCTAGCTAGATCACGCTTTGAGTACCTGGAGGAACATAAAACATTATAGGTAAGATAAAACCAAACGTTATAGGTGTGTTGGTGATGATTGTGATTGGCAAATCTATTGTTCGGGTAAGAATTGTAAGTGGGAGGTTAAATTTTTTAAACATGTGTATAGTTGTATACCTAATGGAGAATGTGAGATGATTAAGATGCTTGTGATTGCAAGATTATTTCTCGATAATATACGTGATGAAGCAGATGACTTCATGTTTATGATTACTGAAGAGATTATTAAGAGAGATGGAAACTCTCTATATCGAGGCTTCAATGCAAAGTTGATAGAAATAAAGAAGTTTATTGGATTCACCGAGAATATGATGAACAGTTTGCATGACTACGAGATACTAATTTCAAGCCCAGGTTTTTGATGTGGAAATTATCTCATTCACAAATGAGGAATGATTAGATGTTTTCAACAGATTCTATGTCTGTTTTGATTGTTTTAGAAGATCTTGGAAATAGACATATAAGCCAAACAATAAACTACGATCCCTCCGTAATTTAGTTGTAAATTTAAATAAATGAGAAATACAAGTTTAAAACTTTGCTCGTGCGAGGAAATAAGTCAGTAACTTACAAATTATATAGAAATAGTACTAGGTCATGTAAATTTTATGGTATATGATGATAGTTGGTGAAAAATATATCATATCATCATCAGCTCATATATTAATAAGCCAGTTGTGAATATTATACCCAAAAGTTTACAATGGACTCATAAATGAGAATTACAGAAAAATATTAATACCAAACGATGAATAAAATATCATAAACTAATTTTGAAAACGATGTGACTAGAGTATTGATGAAAATCTTTCTGTTTAATTCATTAACTGTTTGTTATAATTCATGTTCGTTTGTCAGTCATAGTAATATTTGATTGTGGCTACGATATATTGTTGTTACGATATATTGTTGTTCGTTTAGCTGTCGTAGTTAGCTATGGTAGACGCAGTTTCTGATCATTGCGTCATGCGTCGCAATTTTTTCGACCGATGATTAAAACAGTGGTACGACTAAAAATCTGCGATTAACCATAATTGCAACCACCGGCGATAGACAAACGAACAACATATGCCGTAACCGCAGCTGTAATGTTGACTGCAATTACAACCACAACCGCTTGCAGCGACCAAACGAACAATACTATAGTGTCTTGTTTGATATGCTAAAATTACTAAAATAAAGTTCATGTAGTTTTCTTATCTCATATCACTCAAGAGCTGACGAATTTCAATTTTGTGTTACACTCTCATACACAAAATCAAAAGAAAGAGGAAGAAAATCGTTGTTATGTCTTATGTATTTAAAATAATTAGAAGAGTCTCTTCTTATATATAGCCTCCATCACCAAACTTAGAAACATATTAATGGTTGTCTTCGTAGCTCTTTTGACCAAGCTTGGAGATGAAGTTATATCGTCATTGTTGGGTTTTAGATTATTTCGATGGCTTGTTTGTGTGTTTAGACTTGTGAGAGTTTGTGCTTTTAACTAAATAACACAAGGAGATTTTACGAGTTCAACTCAACCGTGAAGTTGAGTCTACGTCTCGCCGGAAAGCTTGTTCCGAAATTCACTAACTTGAAGAAGATTACAATGACAAGTCGAGGTTACAAGGTAAAATGCACTCTGTTTCTTACTCTACTCTCACTCTTACTGCTCTGTTTTATACCCAAGATCCTTCTCCTCTTGTCTTCGGAAAAAACGCAATTTTTGAATTCTTGGAAAGTAGACACCATTGATTTTGTGTATGTATTTCCTCCCGACACGCTGATTCTTCAGAGGTGGAAGCACGCTGTCGGAGAACCGAGAAGCTCCACCACTTCTTTTGCGTCGAAGCAGGTAAGCTTCTATCTGAAATTGTCCAGGTTCCTATTTGAGAAACCTGCTGAGTGAGAGAGAGAGTTTTTTTTTTTCTTTTGTTACATAAGGTTAAGACTCTTTTTCTCTTAGTAACTATTGGTTGACTTGAATTGAACCGGAATCTGCACTAAACCGAGAAACTGGTTAGTCACATTCAACAGTCATGAATCTCGTATTTGATACAACATTAATCTCGTCAATCACCACTTACTTACCGGTTTGAAATTCAAATGAAAGAATTTTTTTCCGTAAAATGTTAATAAACCATTTCTAAAATGTTACAAAGTTGTAGATACAACTTATTTAGACTATTCATAAAAAAAATAGCAAAAAAAAAACTTAAAAAGGAGAATCAATACAACCAAAATAATATAGAAAGAGAAACGGGGCGAATCCTATCAGTGTACCGGGAAGGATAGGGCCGGTCCCTTATTAGGTGGTCCACTGGTACATGAATTGGTATAGTCGAAGACGAGGTTGAGGTGAAGATTCTGGCGTTGTGTTCCTCCCACAAATGTATGTCGATTGGAGCATGAGATTCACTATGGTTTGTAGCGCTTTTGAGGGTTGGGGCCTTCGAAAAAGGTTACAAGTAGCTACCGAGCTACCGAATGTAAATCATGTGATGGATTTGGCCATATCCCTGAGACATATGAATCCACACAGCAAGTGAAAATGGAGATTCAGAAAAGAAATGAGCATGTGACTCCAAGTTAGATGAGCAAAGAACACATTCTGCTGCAACGTTTACTTCCCAATTGTGTAATATATCATTTTGCGGCAATCTTTGTTTCATAGCCAACCAAGAAACAAAGAAACATCGTGGGATAGACTCTTTAAACCAAAAAAATTTATGTCAAGAGTGGGTCCTCAGGTGTCCAAGTTGATTTGGAAGAGAAAATACTTGAAAAAATATCTATTTTACCTTTCCGTAAAACTTAATGAATAAACTTAACTTGTAAATTTTCACTTTTCTCGTATTTTGCATCCGGTACAATCTGTCCGGTACAATTCGAAGCTCACATGGGCCTCTATTCCCAAGATATGTTGTCAACGAATCCAAATCTGTCCACCAATCGAACCAAAACAAAGTTCGCATTTCATCGCTGATCTCACCACAAATATATTCTTTTAAAGCTGATTTGACATGAAGTATATTGTTGATTGTGATAGAGTGATTAGGCACTTTCAAAACTAACCAAAATGTCCCATCACCAATAGTAGATTCTAATGGTGGACACATTTCAACTGTTGTCATTCAAAAAAAGTTTCTTGTGTTCTTCATTTGCTTTCTCATTATATTGGATAAGAAAAAATTTGGCAACGAATTTGGCATGCGGATGGTCGGATCTTCCTCTTCTAAACATTGGCATTTCGTTTCAAGAATAGTTAAGCCAAAGATTTTTCTAGCTTACATTGGTTGCTCTATTGATCAAGAAGAATTTCGAGGTCGCACGGCGAGCTTCTTGGCATGGGTATTTATTGAAATGTGGCAATGATTCTTACAAGGATTGGCTTCAATTTTAACAATGTTTTTTGTTTGGTTTTTAGCAACTTAAAAAAGGCACCTATGACGAAGGATTAAGTTCTTAAATCCTACTGGCATTTAAAAAAACTACCGAGGCATTCCGGGCTGACAATCTAGGACGGCCCAAATGCATATATATTGGAAGCCGTCTTTGTTTCTCCGGTTTTGTATAGGAATTTTTTGAAGGCTACCTCGTTTGTCAGGTTCTACTTTCTTTTGGTTTCGTTCTTCTCTTATTGTTGCTACTTGTCAGACATAGCACGTGTTCTGCGAAATTCTTATTTTCTCAATCTTATGTGTCGTTTGTTTAGAGGTTTTAAAAGTTTATGTAAGATACTTTTTTGTCAGATATTAAGCACTTGGGCATATATGTCTGTTGTGGAGTTCTTTTCATTCCTTAACATTTTGATGGCTGGCTTTTGTTTTTTATTTTTTTTTGGATTAACTTTCGTCTAACTATTCAAATTTATGCAATTAACTCTATTTCTATTAGTAATTTTTGTATTTTCTTAGTTACATAAATTATTGTAATTATAAAAATTTCGTTAACATTTACCTGTTAAATCATTATTAAATATAGTTTTAATTCGAAAATCTTGTTCAACTTGAATTTATTTCAAAATTTAAATAGATTTTTGAATAAAACAATATATAAAAGCGATTTAACATGTAAAAAATAATAAAATTTTTATAATTACAATAATTTATCAAATTTGTGTAGTTTACGAAAAAAATACAATTTATTTAATTAAAAAATCCAAAAATACGTATAGAAATAGATTTATTTGTATAAATTCGTATAGTTGACGAACGTCAACCCTATTCTCTTTCTCGAAATCCTAATATTTAACAATGGGATAGGTCTCCTGTTTGAGATTGTCTTCAGGATGGTATTTCCCTGCAAAAAATTTATTAACCTTGTTCTAATATATTTTCAATAATTTGGATTCAAGAAATTATGAACGATAAACGTCTTTTAATTATTAAAATTTCAAAGCTGAAATAATTTTTTTTTTAAAGAAAAAACATGTGTTGTCTTAAGAAAAAAAATCACGCTTCATTTTCAAAACATTTCCTAAAAATCTCTCAAAAACTTAAAACTTTTTTGAAGTTTTAACATTCTAAAGCAACTTCAAAACATTAAATTTTGGGATTTCACTATTCCAAAAATCTTAAATTTTAGGTTTTATATTCTTTTGTATTTTAGTCTTCAGAATTATGTATCACATAAATTATAGTCCTATATTATGTTTATATATGACTCCAATATGGAGATATTTTTATTGACAAATTTAGTTTTTCTATTGACAAAAAATTTATCTTTTTATTTGTAGTTTATTATTGAATTTTGTGTATGTTTTTATATTAATTTTATAAAAACAAAATTATATAGAAGGAGAGATGGGCGAAACACATCTCTCCCTTTTACCAGGAATGATACCGTTGGTCCTTTATTAGGCGGTCCATGTAAAAATACGATTTCTACAATTGCAACTGAATAATTGTGAAGAAAATTACATAAAACAAAAATATAAATACCGATACAAGAATTTGGAATATATGGATTTGCACAGAAGGGACACGTTTTCTTTAATTCTGAAAATGCTCTATAGTGTGACGGTTGCATGATGTTCCGAATCCCAAGATATAACTGCAAGTATTGTCTTGCACAACCCAAGATAGAATCTAACAAACGTTTTTTTTATATTGCATTCTCACACTCAATATGTGAAAGATTTTTATGTGTATTTTTTTATACTATTAGAATGAAAAACCAAAGGTTTCTTTTTTTTTTCCATTTCTTAGTGCTCAACCTATGAGCTTATAAAGAGCTTACTACATTTTTATTGAGAATTGATTTTCATTTATAAATCATTATGATTTTTATGTTACAAAATAATAAATCAAATTAATTTGGTTGTAAGTTGTAATTTAACTCAATTCAGGAGACATTGACTATTTGACTTATCAACAAATAACAAATAGAGTTTGAACCAAACCACAATAATAATTGTACCGACCATTGGTCCATTTCCTAAATTTCGAAAAACTCAAAACTTGGTTCGGTTATCTCCTTCCACTAATACACCAAAGTGTATCCAAAGTTTTGAGTTTTGTTATAGTTTCTCCGTTTGATATACAAGAGAGATTTCATCTCTAACTTTTAATGTAGGACAAATTATATTTGTTCATTTTATGTTTATCATAAAACCCATTTTAGACACTAATTTATCATTAAAACGAACTTTGATTATATATTGATATTAATACATATTCTTTTCTCATATAACTAGGTTCTCTACTGTGTTCATTTTCATAGTTTTCACAAGTTAGATTTTTTTTTCAACTATTTTTTTGTTTTAATTTTTTATAGCCATATTCTTGCGTTTTAGCCAATATTTACTTCTATTAAAATAGATATCAATTTTGCTAGACATGTGTTAGGCTTTTGACATATCACACTTGTGATATTTTTCACTGAATTTCTTTTACGTATTTTGCTTTTCAAGTAAGTGAGGATTTTTAGAGGTGTTTTTAAACGTTATTTGCATAATCACATATGGCAGACCACTCCCAATACGAAAATGGTGTGTAGATTCATAAGACTCATGACCAGTATTATCTCCAAATCAATAGGATTTGGATATTAAGATAAACATCAAAATTCCAATCCGTATCGTATTGAAAACAAAGTCATTAGTCGTAGACCATTCATTATTTGGGGTAGCGACTCACTATATTTGTTGTCATCATAAACGTTATTGTTAAGGTTTTTATTTTAATGATACTTTTTATTCGTTTTGCACAATTGCAAATCCAAAAAAGTATATTGAGAGTGAACGAAAAATTATCGTACATCCAAATTCATGTTCTTATGAAATACTTCACAAAATGATCAATTTTCGTTAGTCCAATAAACATAACGAAAGTTTTCAGAATTAAATTGTAAAAACACGATTTCTACAATTTGGGTGACCGAAGAATTGTGAAGAAAATTACATAGCATAGAATATAAATACTGATACAATAGTTTGGAATAGACGAATTTGCAGGCGAGACACTCTTTCCTTAATTCTAAAAATGCTCCGTAATGTGACGGTTGCATGGCGTTGTGAATGCAATGATACAACTGCAACTATTATGTTTTGCACAACCCAAAAATAACGAATACTTTTTCTATGTTGCACTCTTAGACTCAATATATGAGATATTTTTATGTGTATTTTTTATACTATTAGAATGAGAAAAAAAAGGTTTCTCTTTTTCTTTTTTCTTTTGTTTCTTAGTGCTCAACATATGAGCTTATAAAGAAGTTACTTTATTTTTAATGATAATTGATTCTCCATTAAAAATCATTATGACTTTTATTTTACAAAACAATAAACCAAATTAATTTGGTAGTAAGTTAACTTAAATCAATTAAGGAGACATTGACTATTTGGCTTAGTCAACAAATAACAAATGGGGTTTAAAGCATACCATAATAGTAAGTATACCGACCATTGGTGCATTTGCTAAATTCCAAAAACTTGAAACTCAAGTTCGGTTATCTCCTTCTACTAATACAACAAAGTGTATCCAAAATTTTGAGTTTTGTTATAGTTTCTCCGCATGATATACAAGAGAGATTTTACCTCTAACTTCTAATATGTTATATTTGTTCATTTTATGCTTATCAAGCAACACACTTTAGACATTCATTTTTTCTTTCAAACGAATTATGGTTTTAACGTTTTCGCTAGAAAACTCACCGGAAAGTGATCAAAAACCACTTCTATAAAACCGAGTTTCAACAGTCCACTAGTACATGTAGTCGAAGACGAGGTTGAGGTGAAGGTGATGGCGTTTTGTTCTTCCCAAAAAGGTATGTCGATTGGAGCACGGGATTCGCTATGGTTTGTAGCGCTTTTGAAGGTTGGGCCTATGGAAAAGGTTATACCGAATGTAATTCATCTGATGAGTCTGTAAGAATTATTTTGGGGTCGCATATGTATAATCGATATGTTAGGGTCATTATCTAAAGTAGTCAAAATTATGTGGTCTTTTATTTGTAAAGATAAAAGACTATGAGGTGTAAGTGTTATGGAAAAATTATGTGTGGATACATTATACAACTTCTAATTTGATGAAGGGCCGAATTAGAAATTATTTGTTATATATATAGAAAGATTATGGTCCCCATGACAACCCTCATCAGAAATTCAGCCACATTTGTATCCCATCAACAAATACCTTCAGCTATTCTGGGTTCGTCATGGAAAAACCATTCTCAACTTCAGTATCATAAGCCATGAATTCAAAAGGTACAATTTCGCTATTGTGTTTCTTATTATTCATAAATTAGCATGAGTTTTATGATTATAGAAATCATAAAATAATCAACAATTGGTATCAGAGCTATCATGTCTAGTTTCTATATAATAATCAGATTATTTTTGTTAAAATTCAGATTTAATAATATGTTAAAAAAAATTTGTATTATTGAATATGGTTTTTTTTTGTTAAAGTTAAGAGATTAAATCTGTATTGTGTGATCTATGGTTAATTTTTCAAATATCTGAAATTATGCTTATCGTTTTAGATATGGTTACAATGAAAAACATGTTTAGATATGAGATAAATTAAGAAAAAAATATTCTGAAAATTTGGATGAAATCATAAAGCTTAGGTTTCCTGAATATTTGTGAAGTAATTTTTTTGTATTAAATTCGATTTTATTTTTACTAGTTGATTTCATGCTCGTAAAAATTTGCTCGAAATTCTGGAATTTTTCGAAAAGTTTTTAGAGCAATCTAAAAAATGTCGAATATGCAAAATCTTTGGTGGCTGTTCATGTTTTTTTTGTCGGTTTCGTTATAAGTATAAACGTAACAGTTAAGGTTAAAGAAGAAGAATAGGAGAAGGAAAAATTATTATTTCATTTAATAATATTTTAGGCTTATTAGCCCAACAATTTTTTTAAAAAAGGGATTTTTCAATCAATAAAATAAATTGTATTGTTTAATTCTTGAAGTGGATTAATTGATACAAGATGTCGCCAAAGTGATCTTATTCCATAAATAGTTTTGAATGATGTTTGTATGTATTTTCATGCAAATATTAAATCGACTCAAAGGTAGATTTGTATTTGGCCGAACTACATACATACCTTTGATGATAAGCATGTGACAATTACTAGGAGTTAACATGTGAATGATAAGTCGGTACAAACAAAGGTTCATTATTTTATCGTGCATTATTGTGAGTGTTTGATCTTTACAACAAGAGTATCACTAGCAGTTAATAATATTGTCCAAAAACTTGTTATTAATGTTGCACTTGGTATCTTGAGATGGGTTGTATAATTTTTTATAATTTATTTATTGATTATATTTGGTTAAATTGTGAGTTAATAATTAAGAATTGTCCTCTCTTCAGCAAATTTCACTACATTATCAGTTAACTTAGGTTCAATTCCAATAATTACTGGTTCCAACTACAAGGAATGGAAAAGTAAGGTGAAGATTGTCTTTGGGTGTATGGATCTTGATCTTGCATTAAGGATAGAACAACCTACTTATCCTACACATGCCAGCACTGCTGAGTATAAGATGGTTTATGAGAAGTGGAAACGTTCTAACCGCATTGGTTTAATGATCATTATGAACACCATTCCAAAAACCTTTAGAGGTGATGATGAGATCCAAGATCTGAAACAGTTTCTTGCTGAAATAGACTTGTGTTTTGCGAAAAGCGATAACGCATAAATAAGTACGCTTCTATATCGTTTTAGTACCATGAGGTATCACGGTAAAAGAAACATAAGGGAGTACATTTTGGAAATGTCTAATCTTGTTTCAAAACTTAAGACACTCAAGACTGACCTTAAGTACTCATATTTTTTGTCTTGAACTCTCTTCCTCCTAGTTTCAATCAATTGAAATCCAGTTACAACATATTGAAGGAGAAATGGTCTCTTAATAAACTTATTTCATATAGTGTGTAAGAGAAGGATAGGATGAAACAAAAAAAGTCTGAAAGTGCTAATATGGTTAATACCTCTAAGGGTCAGTGCAAAAGAAGAAAAATTGAGGATGTTAAGAATGATGTTGCTAAAGGTCCAACACAAAAGAAGCAGACTAAGGTTGAAGATACCTCCTTTTTTTGTAGGAAAGCTGGACATATGAAGAAGGACTGCCAAAAGTACCACGCTTGGCATGCAAAGAAAGGTATGTTCCTTGCTATGATCTGTTATGAAGTGAAAATAGTTGAAGTCCCAGAAACACTTGGTGGTTAGATTCACATGCAACTACTAACATTAGTGTTTCATTGCAGGATTGCCTGAGCTACCAAAAACCAACTGATGCTGAAAAACACATTTATGTGGCTAATGGAATTCTGCTGGATTTGGAGGCAATTGCGCATTTTAGATTGTTTTTTAGTACTCGTTGTTTTTTTGGATTTAAAAAACACTTTTGTTGCACCATCATTTAGACAGAATTTGATTTTTATTCCTAATCTAGACAAATCTAGTTATTCTTGTCTAACTGAGTATGGAAAAGTTACTTTGTCTTGAAATTCAGTTTTAATTGCAACTGGTACACTTATCGATAATCACAATCTTTATGTGCTTGACACTATAGCTTCTCTTGATGAAAGCAAAAATGTTGAATCAACGGGTACAAAACGTAAATTAGAAAATGCAAGTTCAGGAACTCTGTGGCACAAACGCTTAGGTCACATCTCTAGAAATAGAATTGAGAGACTTGTGTCTGATGGTATATTGGGTTATGTTGATTTCAAAAATTGTGTAATCTATGTGGATTGCATCAAAGGAAAACATACTAAACATAAGAGATTGGATGCATATAGAGCTACAAAAGTTCTTGAGTTGATACATACATACATTTGTGGACCTTTCCCTACGACATCATGTAACGGTCAACAATACTTTATATCATTCATAGACGATTCGATATGCATACTTGTTTCTTATTCATGAAAAGTCGGAGTCTTTAGATGTGTTCAAGAAATTTAAGGCTGAAGTTATTACGGTCGGTATGATGGTTCAGGTGAACAACGTCCAGGGCCATTTGCCAGATACCTAGAGGAGTGTGGAATTATCCCATAATACCCCATGCTTGGGTCTCCTAGCATGAATGGTATGTCAGAAAGACGTAACCGATTCTTAAAGATATGGTGAGGAGTATGATATGTCACTCCACCTTATCTGAATCACTCTGGGGAAAGGCATTAAAGACTGCAACATACATTCTTAATCGGGTACCAACTAAGGCAACTGCAAAAACATCTTATGAGCTTTGGACAGGAAGAAAACCTAGTCTAAAGCATTTTCACATATGGGGATGTCCAGCTGAAGCTAAGCCTTTACAAGCCATTTGAGAAAAAGCTGAACTCCAGAACTGTAAGCATTTACTTTATTGGTTATTCTGAGCGATCTCGGGGCTATAAGTTTTATGATCCCACACAAAAGAACATTTTGAGGCGGAAACAACTATGTTCTTTGAGGATGTTGAATTTGGGGGGGGGGGAGAAATGAAGTTAGAGACATCATCTTTGAGGAAGAATCAGATTCAGTTTCTAAACCGATTCATATAGTTGCTTTTGATAACACAAATTTGGATCCTCAAATTGATACTGAAGTTCTTCCTACAAATCAAGATGACGATGTTATCGAACATGAAATTCAAATTCAAAATCCTCAAAAACCTATGCAACAAGAACAAGTGCGTTTGCGGCGATCCACTAGAGAAAAGAGAAGTGTTATTCCGGATGATTACATAGTATTTATTATGGAACAAGAGGAAAATCATACCCATTTGAAAAATGATCCTATCAACTTCCGTGAGGCCATGGGTAGTTCCAATTCAGATAAGTGGGTCAAAGCTAGTAAAGAAGAGTATCAGTTAATGCTAGACAATAAGGTTTGGAACATTGTCCAATTGTCAGAAGGAAAGAAAGCCATTGGTTGCAAATGGATATTTAAGACCAAAATGGATTCAAGTAGTAATGTGGAAAGGTATAAGGCTGGTCTAGTAGCTAAATGCTATACTCAGAAAGAATGGATTGACTACAAAGAAACCTTTTCTCCAATTTCATCAAAGAATTCTTTTAGGACAATCATGGCTCTTGTTGCACACTATGACTTAGAGCTTCATTAGATGGATGTCAAGACAACGTTTTTCAATGGTGACATTGATGAGACAATTTATATGAAGCAACCAGAAAACTTTGTAATAGGTAATTCAAAGAAGATGGTATGCAAATTAAATAAATTCATCTATGGGCTAAAACAAGCTTCTCGTCAATAGTAACACAAAGTTCATGAGGTAATCGTCTCATTTGGTTTTGAGGTAAATTTAGTCGGATATTGTGTGTATCAGAAGTTCAGTGGGACTAAGTGTATTTTCTTGGTTTTGTATGTTGATGACATACTACTAGCCACTAACGATATGAGCATGCTACATGAGATCAAAATATTTTTGGAAGATAAATTTGAAATGAAAGATCTTGATGAAGCGTCTTTTGTATTAGGAATTCAGATTCACCGAGATCAAATTCGGAGAATTTTTGGATTATCTCAAAAGAGCTATATCGATAAAATACTCAAGAGATTTGGCATGCAGGATTGCAAACTAGGTGACACCCCAGTCGCTAGAGGAAATAAATTTTGTCTTAATCAATGCTATAAAGGAAATTTAGAAATTCAGGAGATGCAAAAAGATTTTTTATGCGACGGCTGTAGCGAGTCTAATGTATGTTCAAGTTTGTACACGTCCAGATTTAGCCATTTCTAGTTAACAAAAAAAAATAATTTAAATTTGTTAAATATACAATAATAAAATTTAAATATACAACTAATCAATTAATAAAATATGAAATATTTAATTTATATATATTTAAATCAAATTTGATTTGATATAAATTTTGAACAAATTTGTGGCATTAATAAACAAGGTCTTTTTGGCAAAAATATTGCGAGATAAAATAAAAGACGACCGACGTGTTAACTGACAAATCTTCTTCATTGCGTTGGTTATATCCATAATTATTACAACCTTCAATGGCATTTAGTTAACACGTACTGCCAAATTTTGAATTCCCTCTCGTAAGCCAAAAACAAATTCTTTTACGATTTATTTCAAAATTAAAAAAAAGTATCGCACAACCTATCGTTTTGTCAGCTTGATGGAGAAATAAAATCACGATTCAGAATTTTCTGGTTCACAGCCGTTGGATCTTCTAATGCGATCTTCATTTAGACAAACTCTTTCGTAGTTGGAATAGAAAGAGAAACAACTATCTATGAAAGAATAATAGTAAAGCAAACTATTTTGAGTTTTCATTTGCAAATTTCTAGACTTATTGGTCCTATTCACTTTGCAAGGACTCAAACAACAATAACTTTTCATTAAAACAACATCGTTACTCAAAAACCATATAGGTGTTGCATGTTGATTTTCTACGCTTGTACAAGCATTAAGGTCCTTCATCTTTGTTTATTACTTTCCAAAACTATTCTCTAAAACCCAGAATTCATATACTTTTCTCGAATTCGAACAAATCACACCTAACTTTTCTTCGTAATTGATCAATTAGGAAGAACCATTACATACTATATCTTATGGAACGGACGAGATAGACCAAGTTTTTCCACGTGAACTACTGCACGAAACCATATGATGATATCGGTTGATATGTTTTCGCAAAATATTCGTCCAATAGTTATATCAAATCATTTAATCACTCCCACACGAAAGAATTAGAATAAAAACCTCTCAATTGAGATAAAAAAAAAACTGTCTTTATATTTCTTCTCTCTTATATAGTTGGTTCAGAAATCTTGACGATCTTATATCGAAACGGATCTGACTGAATCCCTATTAAACCAGTTACAAGAGTTAAATACCGAGTTTTCGGATTTGGTGTGATTCGGTACTGTTTTATAGCTGGTTTACAAACAAATGTAATATAATATTTCTCTTTCAGGTCTGTTATAATAACCATAACCTGTATAAAGCAAAATTCCATGATTTGTATCACAAGCTCCAATTTTTTACATGTTAAAGGAAGAAACTCGAGCGAGATTCCAAAATTTCTAGTAGTTTCATCCTCTTCTTCTTTTTCTTCAAAGCCCAACAAAAAATTAGAATAATACTCAAATGGGGAAATCTCTTATATTATTGAATAAAATATCTAAAAATAAAATTGATTCTGTGAAGATGATGATTGATAAAGTAGGATTCATAAGTTTGTTTGTTGACTTCTTTACTTAGTAGACGAAATTTTCCAAACTATGTGGTATAACAATGAGAATTGATCTCTAATATCATATTTTTGGAGAATTCGAGAAAAAAAGAAAATAATTTTTCGTATTTGAGAATCAGCAACTCGATCATATATATATATATATATATATATACAGACAAAGAGACTTAGAAAACAAGATTTATTTTTTTTATTTAAATGCAATTTCTCATAAAATGAAACAATATGTCAAATTTATCAATAATAAATTTTTAAGTTTCCTTTTATCGAAAAAAAGAAACACGATATACTTTAAAATTACTGTTATATTATTGGATCCGATTGTGTTTGTTTACATTACTATTTTATACATTATCAGTTTTATTTATTTTTTAATACTAAATTTAGATATATGACAAACAATACAAAATGACACATATAACAAATAGAATTAATAAAGTAAACATTTTGTAATCTTTTGTATTATTTCATAGTGCACATAATCTCATTTTATTTAAAACATTTTCACCCAAAACTATATAAAATAATTGCAAATTTAAATATATATATATATATATATATATATAAACAAATCTCGAATTTTTATAATAATTTGTTTCAATTAGTATAATTGATTTTATAACCAAATTTTATTTATTTTACTACAAAATTATTTCACAGTGCTAAATTCTAGTATATATTAAATAAAATATAATATTTATTAATAATATTTATTGTTTTTTCCAATGAATGGGAAAAATGAATCTTTGTAAAGAAAAAAGAGAAATTCTTAAAGAAAGGAAATTTCAAATACCAAGAATTTTAGTTTTCTTCTAAGAATTGGTAAGAAATCAAATACTATGTTCTTTTTAGAGAAACCATTTTCTAAAATGTATAATGGATAATAAAGTGGGGTTTTCAAAAATTAGAATAAAAACTATTCAGAAAACCGGTGGTGACAAGTCTCTATTAGAAAGGCTAATGTAAAAACTACAATCACTAATTGCCTTATACGAACTAAAACAAAACAGAATCATTAAATTTTGGCGTCCGACAAAAAGCCGATCAATATTTTGTCTTCTTCAAAAACCTGGTATGAGCAGAGTTTGAATGATGTTGGAGCTAGATTCGCGCATTGAAACCGGTCCATGACGACGTCAAGGATGTGAGGCCTAGAAGCCCATCAAACTAAATATTCGAGTTCAACGAGAATAGAGTAACCGTATTAAGAAGGGATAAGAGTTGAAGAAATCAAATAATGGAGGAATATGCGGAGATCATGGAGAGCGACTGGGTCGAGTATCTCGAATATCTTTGAGTTCGTTATAGTAAATATGATGGATGTAATATTTTTCATTCATTCAGTTCGACGACATACATCAATTGTAACATTCAATTCATTCAATACCAATTTCATTTCTTTGAGAAGAGTTCTTTAAGTGTGATTTACGACTGGTTAACGAGTGTTAAGCCCTGAAAGTTTCTTCTTTTAAAACAAATCTTGAGTGTAGATTTCATCATTTATATTGTGGCGCTGTCTGTGGGGAAGATAACATGAACTCTGACTCGAAAAACCTCTGATCACTCAAATGAAGTCTTAGCTTCCAACCACCTCGGCTCTAGCCCCAGTTGTCTCGAGCTCCACTAATCAGCTAACCACTATGGGATCAGGGAAGAACACCCCAATCCAAGCTGTGACAACTGTCATCACAACCTCTCAAGCGCATTTAAGATGCTCAACAACGATCTCGACTTCGATAGCTGTTGTCAATGTCATTGATAGATCCAAATCTACTTGGATCCCATCCGACCCCGCACGACGATCGACCTCGGATGCGAATCGACCCTTTGTTGGACTGATCCCTCATTCTTCTCAGACATATGAGATCACTGAAATAAAGAGAATGATCAACTCACTGATCAATCTCACCTCGACTTAGGATGCAAGAACTTGTACCCTAATGTCACACATCGATCGACAAGAGCAAGAGTTCACCCGATTAATAAAACGAACTTCTCTTCCGATCAGGGGAATGGAAAGCTCGCAAAATGCCCCTCTGTTCCCGAGCAGACTAGAACTTGGATTTCCAACAAGATAACGACTGGATTTCTCTGGAGTTCAAGCACCGAGTAACTCGTGGCAGCGTGCAATTCTGAAAAAAGCTTCTACGATCAGCACGACCATGCCGATCCCAACGCTAGATACTATGCCAGGACAACATATATTTCCAAGGTTGCCATCTCCACCTCCACCCTCGCCAGGTTGCGGACCAGTCGAGCAGCAATGGTTTGGTGCATCCGCTTTCGCATCAAACTCTCGAGTTCCCGGTACGGGAAATCGGCTTATTCGTTCTTGTATAAACATAATGTTACAAGAATAACATATATTCTCCTAACGTGCTTAAGCACACCTACACGAAGAACTAACTTAAACTTGCAACCTGTACTGCGCTTATATAGGTGAATACTAACAATAACGTAACATGAGAAATTACTCCATTAACGAAGCCGACGTAGCAACATACTCCCGTGCTGACGTAGCAGTGGCATCATTTTAACGAAAGAAAACCAGACCATTTTTTTTAATCAAAACGACTTGTTTTGATTTAATCAAAATGATGCCGTTTTGATTAAATCAAAACAATGTCGTTTTGATTAAACCAAAAAACAAATCGAATTTGTCTTCCTCCATCTTCCTCCATCTTCCTCCATCGTTTTTCTTCCCCAAACATTAGGATTTCATAAATGTGTTCGATGTTGCTTTTAGAACGAGAAAACTAAATAAACAGATTATCTTTCATTGAATACTCCAAATGTCGTCTGTACAAGTATTTATATGAAAGTAAACAATACGATAACCGGTTATAAATTATCCGGTTTACTGACCCAAAATACATTGAACCGAAATACAGTCTAAAACCCCCCGTCAAGTTGGTACTTCGTAAAGATTAAGAAGTCCCAACTTGAGCCTTAAAGTCTGAAATACAGAGGGATAAAGAGGCTTTGTAAGAATGTCGGCCAGTTGATGCTCAGAACGAACATGAAGTGTCTTCAAGAAACCAGTCGCCAATTTCTCTCGAACAAAATGACAATCCAAATCAACATGTTTCGTTCTTTCATGGAAAACCGGATTTTTGGCAATGTGCAAGGCTGCAGTATTATCACAAAATAATAAAGCAGGAAGTGTAGAAGGGACACGCAGATCAGACAAAATCTTGTCAATCCAAACCATCTCCTTCGAACCAAAGGCCATTGCCCTGTATTCAGCTTCAGCTGAACTGCAGGAAACCGTAGGCTGCTTTTTAGACTTCCAGGAAATAAGAGCATCACCAATATACATGCAGTAACCCGTTATAGATCGACGAGTAGCCGGGCAAACTGCCCAGTCAGCATCTGTGAAACCCTTTATAGTAAAGTCAGGAGCTGAAGAATAAAAGAGTCCCAAGCCAACAGTACCTTTAAGGTAGCGAAGAATTTTATGAGCAGCCTGAAGGTGTATCTCTCTTGGTTGAGATGAGAACTGACACAATTTGGTGACAGCAAAAGAGATGTCTGGACGTGTTATACTTAAATATAACAGACGACCTATAAGCCGTCGATAAGATTCAGCATCATCCATGATGGGAGTATCATCCTTATGTAAAGAATGATTAGGCTCCATCGGAATAGAAGAAGGCTTACTGTCCAGAAAACCTGTGTCTTGGAGAAGCTCAAGAACATATTTCCTTTGACAAATGGAAATTCCTTTAGTAGTTCTAGCAATCTCTAAACCAAGAAAGAATTGAAGATTACCCAGATTACGCAATTTGAAGCGATGATGAAGTTGTTGAATAATATGAGGCACAACAGTATCATTGCTGCTGGCAATGATAATATCATCCACATACACTAGAACAGCAACAAAAACACCATGTTGTAATCGAGTAAACAGAGTATGATCACCTGAGGATTTGACAAAACCCATTTCATGAAGGGAAGTAGACAGCTTCAGGTACCACTGTCGAGAGGCCTGTTTGAGACCATAGATCGACTTCTGAAGTTTACAAACAAGGTTAGGCTGTCCCTTCAGCTCATCAGAAAGCTCGTAACCTGGAGGAAGAGTCATATATATTTCCTCATCTAACTCCCCATTAAGAAAAGCATTGGAGATATCAATTTGAGTCAAGTTCCAGTGAAGTTTGGCTGCAACTGCAAGAAGAATCTTTACCGTTGCCAGTTTAGCTCTGGAGAAAACGTATCCATAAAGTCCAGACCTGCTTCCTGAGTGTATCCTTTAGCCACAAGTCTGGCTTTATACCTCTCAACACTCCCATCTGCCTTATGTTTAATCTTGTAAACATACTTACAGCCAATTGCTCTTTTTCCAGGAGGAAGAGGACAAATAATCCAAGTATTAGTCCTTTCCATAGCATTCAATTCCTCTTTCATAGCATCACACCAAACAGAATGACTTTTAGCCTCATAGTAATTACGTGGTTCAGTAAGAAAAGAAATATTGTGAATGAAGGAATGAAAGGGGGAAGACAATTTGCTGTAAGAAATGTACTGGGATATGGGATAAGGTGAAGTAAAAGGAGTGGTACTGTAACAATGGAAATCTTGCAAATAAGATGGTCTTTTTGTTTGTCTACGAGAATCTGAAACAGAAAGTTTAAGATTCTCAGAAGAAGGAACTACAGGAGATGAAGGACGACTAGAAAATGATTTTGCAGAATGCAAAAAATCATTAGAGGGTGTAGGTGATGAGGAATGGGGAAAGAAGGTGGATATATCCTCCGTTTGATTGGAAGATGCAAACGGGAATATTTCTTCATGGAAAATGATATGCCTTGATATCGAAATGGTATTAGTTTCCAAGTCTAGGACCTTATACCCTTTAAAACCAGATGGATACCCTAAGAAAACACACGCTTTAGCCCTGGGATCAAATTTATGCCTTTGTTTAAGTGAAGTAGATATGTAACAGAGACAACCAAAACTCCTAAGGAAGTTATACTCAGGGACCTTATTAAGTAAAGTTTCATAGGGTGACTTGTTGTCTAAAACAGGAGTAGGTAACCTATTGATAATATAGACTGCAGTAAGTACACAATCCCCCCCCAATACTCTAAAGGAACCTTAGACTGAAACATCAAAGATCTAGCCACATTAAGAATGTGTTGATGTTTGCGTTCTACAACAGAGTTTTGTTGAGGTGTCTCTGGACAAGAATGGTAAGCTATAATCCCCTTTGACTGATAAAGATCACTAAATCTTAATTCCTGAGCATTATCTGATCTGACAGCCTTAATACTAATGCCAAATTGTTTTTCAATCATGTTTAAAAAACCAGGAAAAAGAGTAAGAACATCTGATTTAGATTTCATGAGATAAAGCCAAGTAGCTCTACTATGATCATCGACAATGGTAAGAAAATATTTGTGACCATCATAAGTAGGAGTAGCAAAAGGACCCCATGTGTCAATATGAATCAAGGCAAACAAAGAATCACATCGATTTTGATTAGAAACAAAGGGTAAATGTTTTTGCTTTGCTAAATGACAAATAGAACAATGATCACTGTGATCTTTAGTGTTTTGAGGTAAAGACAGAACATGTCTAAGAGAAGAAATTCGAGAATGAGAAGGATGTCCTAATCGATTATGCCATACACGGGCATTGATCGAAACAGAGGAGCAAGATGGATTAGGACTACCTGAAAAGATAGGGAAGGAAGAATTCTGTGACTCCAGGATATAAAGGTTGTCAATGAGACTACCCTGACCAAGCATCGATTCCCGAGTAAGATCCTGAATGTCACACGAATTCGAAGTGAAACTAATGATGGCTGGCAAATGTTTAGCCAACATATTAACACTCAAAAGATTGAACCGAAAGGTAGGTATGTAAAACACATCATGAAGAACAATATTGGCATTAATCCTTAAAGATCCTATCCCAACAATGCTAACCACAGTACCATTAGGAAGGTTAACAAAGGTATTTTCTAGACTCTGGTAGTTAAAGAAGGCATTCCTAGAATGACCTACATGATGAGTAGCTCCCGAATCTATGACCCATGAACTAGGATCAATACCATTTCGATTATCATGATGAGAAAGCATATCGTAGGATAAGAGAGTGTGGAAGTTTAGAAATGTACCAGATATGGGTGAGGTATTTGACATAGGGTTGGAAGTGGTAACTTGTGAGGCAGCCATTGTAGGTGTGATGTTCTGAGAGTGAAGTTTGGAGCTAAGAAAAGAAATAATGTCTTGAATCTTTTCAGTAGAGAGATCGCATACTGTTTGATTTATGTCCTTCACAACTTCAGAACCATTTGAAGCAGCTAAATTTGTTTTAGCAACTGTATTAGTAGGTGAAGGAGTCTGCCGTTGTTGAGATGGATTAGTCAAGCCATTATTGTTGGGTATAAACTTCTTCTTTCCTGTCCATCCCGGAGGATACCCATGAAGTTTATAACATCTGTCTTTGAGATGCCCAACTGCTCCACAGTGATTGCATACATGTCTCGGACGTTGAGCAAAATTAGTCGAGACATTCCCCACCTTTTCAGAAACTTGATTATAATCAGAAGATTCTTTGTTGCTGACCTGAAAGGCTGAAGAGGGAATAGAACTCTTAGAACTGTTCCCTACAACTCTTTGACTGTGATCTTGATCCAACATATTATAAATCTCATTCAGACTTGGTCTATTCTTCTTGTTGATAATTTGACTTCTGATATTCGAATAACCATCATTGAGTCCCATGAGAAATTGAATTGTACGACTTGTTTCAATATCCTCTAACAATTCCTCAACCTTTCCACAAGTACACTGACAAATCTTTTGAGATTTAGTGTTATCTAATCTCTGCCACAGAGTCTTCATTTTCGTGAAATAAGCTGAAAGATCTAGAGATCCTTGACGCATAGTTAAAATCTCCTGTTCTAACTGATATTTACGTGGGAGATTATTTATGTGAAATCTCTTCAGTAAATCTACCCATATCTCAGCAGCATCATTATAGTAAAGTATACTATCATAGATCTCTGAACTAACAGCATTCAATATCCAAGATTTAACCATGCTGTTGCAACGATTCCACACTCGAAAAATTGTCTCAGAATTCTCAGGCCTAGGGAGAGATCCGTCTATAAAACTCCATTTGTTCTTACATTCCAGAGCCATCGTCATCGCTACTTGCCAACTATTATAGTTAAATCCATCAAGCTTTTGTGAGACAAGCGACAAACCTGGATGATCAGCTGGATGAAGAAAAAATGGACTATGAGCGCTCTCCAAAGAATCCATTCCATAAAAGATCTTCTCGGCTGATCCACGAGCTACATAGGTTCCGGTATATTCCCGATTGACAGACTGAACTCTGAAATCTCTAGGTATCGGAGATTGAGTTTGTCTGGAAGCAATCGCAGAATCCGGCTCCGGTGAAGCTGTACGAATTTTCGCCTTCGCTCCTCTTTTCACCATTCATGCAGTGATGAGTGAAGATCGAAAGAAATTTGTGGAGATTCCGAGCAGAAATCGAGGTAAAAGAAAGGTGAATTTCAGCAGAAAATTGTCAAGATAAAATCTGTTTTAGTTGCTCTGATACCATTTTAGAACGAGAAAACTAAATAAACAGATTATCTTTCATTGAATACTCCAAATGTCGTCTGTACAAGTATTTATATGAAAGTAAACAATGCGATAACCGGTTATAAATTATCCGGTTTACTGACCCAAAATACATTGAACCGAAATACAGTCTAAAACCAATTGGCAATGAGTGGAGTGGCCCATATTATGAAACATGGGCATCCAACTCAAAACCAATTGGCAATGAGTGGAGTGGCCCATATTCCTTATATACATGTGTAGAAAGTCCCCAACTTCCAATGTGGGACTTTCACACATTCTAATAGGCCTCCTCGAGATGTGGGCGGGACACGCACTAACATCTCGAACATACCACGACAATACGGGCCACTTATACGGGCCACTTCCAATGTGGGAAACCGTTTTTGTGGGAAATCGCATGTCGGGCTAACCTGGGGCTCTGATACCATATTATGAAACATGGGCATCCAACTCAAAACCAATTGGAGAATTAGATTCGATGTTGCGATCCGATTTCCCAGTTTTTTTGATTCGATTTTTTCATGTGGAGAAGAAATAGGAATTGAATGTCGTGTGGAGGAGAAATCGAATCAAACAAAATATATATTTTGCCGTGTGAAGGGGAAATCCGATCAAAATGAAGGAGAAATCGAATCAAACAAAATGTCCCCTTATCGTGTTTCTTCCCCAAAAAATATTTATTTTCTGTAAAAATTTGTCGTGTGTGTTTAACGATATGTCCAGAAAAAATGTTTAACGATGAACTTGTAATCCAGATTTATATCATATTTGTTTTTAAACACATCAAAATAGCCAGAAATACAGATTACTATTAGTCAATCGAAAACACATACATAGTGAGACAATGTATTAGAAATTTCCTAGGAACAACAAAAATAACACAGGCATAACTAAAACGATATATATCATAGTAAACTTGTCTTCATAGATTTGTCTTCGTAAACTGCTGCAATAAGAATCATGTACCTTAAATTGAAATTCAGACCAATAAATAATAAGCAATCAGTTTAATATAGTAAACAAACCTAAATTTTGGCTTGGTTTGGTTGGTTGACTTGGATCTTCACCATAACGAAGCGTGAATGAGTCACAAGCTTCGTGTGACGTGTGTTGCCTGCTATCTTGCCTGCTAGCTCGAGGAACTCCTGTGTTACAAAATTTTAATGCGTTATGTCCTCGAATCCCACATCAGATACAATGCATAATACGCCCATGCCTTGTAACTTTTTTTCCGTTTTGTTGGATATTCATTCACACCCATTACTCGCTTTGGGGGATTATTTTTCCGGGCTTTCGGCTTCTCTCTAATAGGGGCCTTAATTGTTGGTTCACCCGAATATTTCTAAAAATTCATACCGTTAAGATTTTGATGTGGTTGATGTATTGCTTCTTCCAAGTTGAGGCTAAATAACAATAAGCAGCACGCAATGCATGACGACAAGGAATACCGGATAGATCCCACCTCCTACAGCTACAAGTCTTCATCCGCATGTTAAACCTATATGCTACACCATTTTCCTTTATCTCAAACAACCCAGCTGGTCCAACAATTATCCTACACCATTTGTTTTCCAATTCCTCAAAGGCAATCACCTTACTCAATTTAGGACCCCATTTTCTTTTGTATGAGTCCGCTTTCTTTCTTCTAACATCAATTTGGATCATGTCTTATCTCCGCATTGTCTCCAATATCTCAACTAACGCCATATCTTGTGCTTTGTCAATTGCACTATTATACGACTTGGAGAAGTTATTCAAAATATCTTCACAAGTACATGTTGCTTTGAAAAACAAGCGACTACAACTAGTTGGATTTCGCTTCATGAATTCCTCGTATATAGCAATTCATAAGTCTTGAGTTCCTCTAGATTGGCTTCATAGTCAGCCATGTTTTAGCTCTTGAAAACTTGCCAAAACAACCTTTTCATCTGAATTTTTTTTTAGTAAATATCTTCTTTAAATTTACGTAAATGTGTCGTGCACACATTCGATGCTTAAGTTGTGATAATTCTTGATCAAGAGCCTTTAGTAATTCCTATAATCAGAACACACACAATTTAGCTCTTGAAAACAAACACTAAATTACAAATCACACTTACTTTTTGTCGATCTGATATCAGTGTGTAACCTTCGCATATCCGAGGTTCAAATCCGTATTTAGCTTTTGTATAAACCACGCCCAAGTTTATGTGTTTTCCACGTTAACGCCCATGCGAATGGGTAAATCTTTATTATTTTCATCTCTCCCAACTGTAGCAAGTAATTGACCCTTTGTTGTCGGTTTCAGAAAGAAAGCATCTATCCCAAATATTCGTCGGCAATAGGCTTGCCATGTATAACGTATTCCAGCAAAACAGACGTAAAATCTATCAAACCTCTCGAGACCAGCATCTCCTACAGCTGTTCAGTACTTGAACTTGGATTAGACCTACAACGAAAAATTCAAAACTTGTTTACCTTGCATTTAATTATTAATAACGAAAGATTCATAATATATGCTTACTCCATAATTTTGATGTTGTAATCTTTAATTCGTGAATATTACTCATCATATTCTTCTTGTATCATGTCTTCTTCTATGCCTTCCTACATTAAGCCGATATCCTCTCCCGGTATCACTTTGATAATCCAGCACCAACCTTCTCCTCTGCTCCAAAGTTCGACCAATCGAGCCCAAGAGGGAGATCCTCGGTTCAACTTGGACCTCACTGCATTGAGAAGATATGTGGACAAACAAAAGAGGAGCTCAAGCTTGTAAGCTCTTGAACCAAACATCAATCACGTTATTGAAAAAACTCGCAGGACCCTTTTTACCGATCATATAGCCAACGCACATATACGCGATACTGGCAAGATCCGATATTGATCTACGAGGGAAATACTAATCCAAAAGCTCATATTAGAGCTTTACGGCTTGCAATAATGCAAGCTCACCTTACATAGGAAGAGAAATAGGCTGACTACTGTATATTCTTCATCAAAAATTTAAATGGCGCAGCTCTAGAATGGTTCGCGGAGTTAGAAGAAAATTCAATTGATAACTTCACCTAGCTCTTCTCTACATTATTGAAGCAATATTTGATATTCATGGAAACCCAAGTTTCTGAAGCAGATTTTTGAACCCTATCCGAAGGACTCGACGAACCACTCTGAGCCTATATCTCCAAGTTCAAAGATATCAAAGAAAAAATATCGAGCTTAAACGACGAAGTGACTAGCTCTCAAAAATGGGTTATGATATAAATCGAGTTTCAGACATAAGTTGACCGTACACCAACCCGCAATCCTAGATGATGCACTGCATCGCACATCACGATGGACAGTTGCGAAAGAAGAGCTAGAAATGTTAGCTAAACGCCACGACGAAGGAAAAGCCTCATCAAGTAAACCCCAAACCAAAACTTATAACAAGATATATTTTACAAAAAGAAGGTTTTAAAGAAACTTTAGGACAACACGCATATGCAGTAAGTAAATCGGAGTCGTCTAAAATCAACGACTACGATCCGAAAATGTATTGCGTGCATCACAAAAGCACGGTCATTCGACCAAAGAATGTCGAAGAGTTGGCTGATTACTAGCCTCCAAATTTCAAGCTGGTGAACTCGATAACGTTGAGTTAGATCTCGAAGGCGCGAGACCTAGGAAAAATCCTAGGCAAAAGAAATATTCACCGGCTAGAAATCCTACCACAGAAAAATCCTTGGAGAAAAGGGAAAAAAACCCCAGATGGGGATGAAGGTTCTCCACCTCTTGCTTATAAAAAAACTAATTGATTTAGTCTTCGCCTGACTAAGCACATGCGGTTCCTATTCCTAAAAATTCAATGATCACACCGGTTCCTATTCCTAAAAATTCCAAATGGTCTAGTATCTGTACAGACATATTCGACAAGTACTGTGCAATCCACAACATCCAATTTAATCGTAAAACGGTTAGCCTGATGCAAAGTACTTCCAGAGCATAAATTGATAATCCCAATGTCCAAAAAGATTGTATCGATAGTCCCACTAGAAGGTCTAACCTAACCATTACACCCGAACCTCTGTTCGAAGACTAGAACGCATATAGAGAAATCGAATCGACGAGTTCGAATTTTGTGATTCCCCATATTCCCGAATAGTTTTATTCCTGGTGGATCCAAATTTTGTAGAGATTCGATAAATTCAATCAAATCATACCAATGCCTAGCAAGGGACGATTTCGTAGAAAACGCACTTCCGTCGATATTAGAAGGAGCAAACACATTATGGGAAATCTAAACGCGCTCCATCGATAAAATCCACGACGACGCATTAGTCGCCAGGCTCGAAGTCGGAGAATTCAAACTATTAAGGGTCATGATTGATATCGGTAGTTCTGTCGACCTCATATTCTAAGATGCAGTAAAAAGAATGGGGACTAAAAGACGATATAATTGGAGCAAAGACATCCATCACCGGATTTGCCGAAGATACCACCTTATCTCTCGAAACTAGTAAACTCCCAGTAAAAGCCGGCGGAGACCGTATGATGGTCGAATGTTTGGTAGTGGATCGCCCTGCTCCATTCAATGCAATTTTAGGGAGACCATGGTTACACGCCATGAAAGCAATTCCCTCAACCTAGGCAAAAAACGAATTGATCATCGTCTTTGTTCTCAAAGACTGGATTCTAATTGTGTGGGCATTGGCACAGAACTAAATAACGACATAAAAATGAATTGGTCTCTTTTTTAAAAGAGAACAAAGATACATTCGCATTATCTATATACGATCTAGTATGATCTTTAAGTCGAGTTCAGCTCGCACCATCTTTAAATACGATCCAGAACGATCTCAGAGCCGAGTACACCTTACATTATCTATATACGATCTCTGAGTCAAGTTCACCTCGCATCATCTATAGATACGATACAGAATGATACCAAAGTCGAGTTAATCTCGTATTACCACTAAACGGATCTAAAACGATCTCACAACCGAGTTGATCTTGCATTGAACAAAAAATGTTTGAAGTAAACCAAGTCAATCTAACACTTCGGAACAAAAATGTCGAGTTACAACCAATAATGCCCTTCAGTCAAACCTAATCGGTGAACACCTACTACTCAAAGCGCTATGAGATCGGTAACCTCTGACTAACCTAGTAATTTCAGTCCGAGTTAAGTAAGTTCAAGTCATGTTTTCAATTCGGTTTAACAAAGCCAACTCACGAGATATTTAGAGAAACTTTTTTATTAAAAATAAAGGGGGGGGGGGGGGAGGAAAGCCACTACTCTCCGCCGGGCAGTACAAAAAAAAGAAAGGAAAAGAAAGAAAGGAGTAGTGACTTCACTACTCCTTCTTTGAATCACGACGTTGCTCTGCACGTCGTTCTGCCTCGTGTTTCTGCTCCGCAGCAGCCCTCCTCTTCTCCCAAACAATCTCTCAGGCATCCCTAATGGATCAAAGGCATGCACCACTTCTGGTACGACACCACCGGGGTAGAACTCGGGCGAGAAGAAGGAATGTTGGCGAACTCACCAGCCCTCGCCGTAGCCACATGACGGCGGAAGCGGCGCTCCTATGCCATTTTCTCTGCTAAATTTTTCTCGAGAGAGGGAAATGGGATCCCTGTATCCGACTGCGAACCACTCCATGCCTTCGCAAGGAGGCGATGCTGGACGTTTCTCAAACGAATCTTTCTTCTCTCCTTCCATAAAATTTCTTTTTCTGACCTCTTATTCAAAAAAGAAAAGGGGAACTTTGAAAAAACATGAAAAGTAGATGAAGAAATCCACTCGACCCAACATGCCTTATATAGGCGATAATTCAATAAAAAAAATCAAAGCATTTACAACTGTATTGATGACCTCGGCAACGCTTACTAGAATCTTGACTAAAATTATGTCACCCTCGGAAAATGCACGAATAACCCCAGCCTTTGATCTAGACACATGGCACACATTCAAATGTATCCTAGATCCGAGAATATCTCACTTGACAAGCAATAAATTACAATAAATGCATGACTATTCACTTTGCAAATAGTAAACGCATGACTGTTCATAAACCTAGGTGATCAAAATCCCTAAATGCATGAGTGATCGATCATTTTAAAAAGGTTTCTAAATATCTCATTTCGACTGACAACGAAGTAAAACAACAAATGAACTAAATGATAAAAGCAATAGTTTGATATGGATAAAATCCATCCCGGGCATCAAAATCCAACAACCATCAAATCTAAGATGTCTCAAACAAAATAAAGAGGGGCAACCTACAAAATAAATATGAAACTGGTTTAGGCCAAGAAAGAGGAGCCCGACTTCATTCCATTCCAGCTCCAGCTGCCTCTTCAGCTGAACAAACGTCCACTCCGTCCATTGGTTGGGCTGTAGCCTTGACCTCGTTGGAGCTTTGGAGAACCTCCTCCTGCAATAATAGCCCATGAATCTTCAGAAGTTTGAGAAAGATCGAGTTTATCTATAGAAAAACCCGACCGTGCTCTGGGTATTAGTCGACCGATCTGCGATCATGAGAGCGAGTAGATTCTTATGCTGAAAGACCTTGGTATCGGTTGCACCGTTCTGCTCGCTCAACTCGGCAATCTTGTCCAAGGCCACACCAAGTATGCCATTCAACTCATTCTCAGCAGTTTCTAACTCAAGAATCCTACTAATGTGATTCTGATTGGCTTCGACGAGCTTACTGCTCTACTTCTGAAGAGACTCGAGCTCAAACTTGAGACTCTCCACCATATTTCAAGCGTTCTCGAACTCATCAGCCTTAGGAGAATATTTCAGTTTTTGCTCATAAGCAGAAACAAGTTGGTTAATGGAATCCACTATCCGCAGTTTAGTTACCAAAAATTTAAGTAAAATCTTCAAACTCAGATCAAAAGAGGTGAAAAGATTGTGAAAACTACCAGCACAACTACAGCTGAAATGTTGACATGCCCTTCTCGACCATGATCCAAAGAGCATGATCCAAAGAGCTGGGATAGTGTATCCCAAATTCTTCATATGCCTCATAAGAGTCGAAAGCCCAAAAGGATCATTCGTAATCGGCTCGTCATAGGTATGCTTGAAACACCAATAATGACGATCTTGACTGATCGGCCCGCTAGCATCCGAGCTAGAGGTAGAGTCACAATGAGGAATCACATTTCCGCTCTCCTCTATCGAGGTTCTATCTTGACCAGATCTCGCACGCTTGGAAGAAGCTCGAGTTCCCTCTTGACTCTCATTTCCGTTTGAATTCATAGAAGCAGGGTCTGAGAACTAAACAGGGGCAAGAACATCCACTATTTCAAGAGCGACCGGATTTGACGCATCAATCCCTCCTGGTTCCCCAATCGAG
>JAEVFF010000418.1:182779-199393 GCA_018901945.1 Pugionium dolabratum
GATTTTGTAATTGGCTCGAGGCGAAATATCAGTGATGTTAACATTCTTTTTAACATCTCACAAGCAAAATAAATCTTTCACAGTGAGAACGATGTTCTCTTTCCGAGATCATACGATAATATCAGTGATCTGTTATTTGTAAGATTGAATATCAATCCCACAAGCGGTATGGTCATGACTCACACGGTCGATAACCTCTCTTGGCTAAGCGGGCAAAAGAAGTAAAAAGAAAAGGTTTTGATTGAATCACATGATTAAAGGTGAACCGGAGAGTTTGAATCTCTCAAACTAATCTGGATGTGTCTTAAATAGAAAAAACTTATACAAGCCTTGAATCAAGACCGTAACACGCGTGGCCTGCTTGGAGAAGATTAGGTGAGAAACTCGACCTTATACTTCTGGATAGGGGTTTTTCTGGTGGGTATTGGATTGAGAGGTGAAGTGAACCACACGAGGGGTGATGAACCTCGTGATAAATCACAACTTAGAAGCTAGGAGGGCTGGTCTCGACTAGGGTTCTAAGCGCACAAGTTTTTAGAGAAAACTCGTAGGAAGAAAGTTCTATCTTTATTAATATCAAAAAGTTGTCGAACTACAATGCTGAAGGAGCCTTATTAATATGCTCAGCAGCTTGACCTTCTAGGGTCGACTCAAAAAGAAAAATGGAAAACTTACAAAAGCGCACAAGGAAAAATTACAAAAAGGAAATAACTGAAAAAGGACTACTACCTAAATTGTTCTTGACTCAAAAATGTAAAACTTCTAATTCCTACCCTGCAAAACAGAAAAGACAAGTATATAATTGAAAACTTACCATTCTTACCTATCGGCCAAAAATGGAAGGTGGCCGACGTTGTGGCATGCACGCGCCTAGCTCTTAGTCTTTGACTTGGAGTAGGGTTATGAATCGTTGGGCCCTGACCACTTTTGCCACTAAATCTCAAGTCTCTGGAGTCCTTTGTAATGTTGAGAAGCCTTTGGACTCTTCCTTGTACTCTTGGCCCAATGCTCCTTGTCGATGATCTTCTAAGAGCTTGTCTACCCACAAACTGAACTTGTGGAAGAGTGCCCTTGTTCTGCTCCTTGTCATGGCTCCTGTTGGCACCAATGGTTTAGATACTTCATCTAAGTTCATGCCTTGAAGCTGGGAGTTTAGCTGATCCGAGTCTCCTTGTGTAGATGTAGAAATGGTGGTGCAATCGGCTGGATCGGCTGGACTGTGCGAGGAGCTGGCCGAGTTGTCATGGGAGCCGGCGAGGTTGATTCTGGAGCCGGCGGTGTCACCAGTTGGGCTGGCGGTGTCATTTATGTCGCCGCCAGTTGTGCCGAAGGTTTGGGCATCTCCGCCGGAAATGATGATCGGCCTGGCCTGGCTGGTCGTAGGCCGGCGGTACCGCTTGGGCCGGTAGACGCGCCAAATGGCCTGGCTATCTCGGGCAAACATTCTGGTCGGCCATTCTGGTCTTCTGGCTAGCCAGACGATCTGATGCCCTCATCACACACTTAGTTTCTAAAGAACAAAAACAAGATTCAAAGACAAGGCTTTGAAAAAAATATTTTGTATCCAATTTTTCATTTCAGTGGTGGTCTATGTTTATGATGATGTCGTGCTGAGCTTATATAATGCTCATAGCAACGGTCATAAGATCTAAAAGAGAAAAGGAAATCGTACATTTAAAATATATGGTTGTTGGCCATTAATGTTCAGTTTGGCCAACATGGAAAGTATAAATGCTTGTATCTTGAGAGTTTAGAGGCGAATGTAAGGTGTCTTGGTACATCTTGGATGCTTTGGAAAGTCTTAATTA
The DNA here is from genome assembly GCA_018901945.1 of Pugionium dolabratum. Taxonomy (NCBI): domain Eukaryota; kingdom Viridiplantae; phylum Streptophyta; class Magnoliopsida; order Brassicales; family Brassicaceae; genus Pugionium; species Pugionium dolabratum. Next base: position 184,588 of record JAEVFF010000418.1, read on the forward strand.
CGTGCCCAAGTTGCAACGAGGAGCGATGTTGCAATCTGAACACATTAAGTGCACTTCGGTCCACATATGGCAAGTCTTTGAGAAGAGGGATCTGCCTGATCCTATGGTGGCTGGTCCATGGTAGGTTGATTTTGGGCTTTCTTAAGGGCTTAATAATCTCTCCTGGATACCATGTTTTGGTTTTCAAGTGATTAAACCGGTTGGTCATCTCAGTTGCCATAAACGACTCCAATCGATTCATTTTAAGGAACGGATGGACCCGCATGGTCGAAGGCGTGTTTGGGCTTCTATAAGTTCTTAACGGAGCTCCTACAAGTATAAAAAAATCTCCTGGTCTCCAAAGAAATATTTTGAGACTTTCATATAAGAAAAATTCCAAATATGGTAAGTTTCGCAACTCCAACTTGATGAATGGTGCATGACATGATCTGACCTGGTTTGGGGTGAGCTTCATGTCTCCGTATGTCCTATGTGAGTCAAGATTGTAGGCCAGGTTTGTTTTTGGCTGGTCGCTTCTTGGTTAGGCTTGGATTCATGAAGATACATCCATGTATCCTTTTGTGTGTGTTTGGCTGTTTCGGAGTTTTTCGGGTCGGCCGGGCTGACCAGTTGGCCAGGGGTTGGGCCGATGACTTCATCACCTGTCAAAAAAAAATTCAGAGTCATCTAGGGAAAATCGAGCTCGATGTGATTTAAGACATTGAGCACATGGGGAAAGGGGAAATCAGCCCACAACGAGAAAAGTAGGTCATATAGGCATAGTGGAAGCCACACCTTACTAACTTGGGAGACTGAGTCCCAATTGGGCGGAACAGTACGACCTGTGGTGGGAACACAAGTATGTCTCAAGTCGACTATATCCTCATGAACAAGGGATGTCGGCGAATGAGGTCCAAAGATCTCTCGGTCGGATGTACTGCCATGGAAATCGAAAAGAAGAGTAAAAAACAGGAAGATGAATCAAGGATTAGTAATCCGAGAAAGAAAAGCGACTGAAACAGTTCCCCCAAAACCCAAAAATCAAAATAAAATTGTGAAATTGGAAACCCATGGCAAGGGAATCCGTTGCGACAAGAGTAGTGATGAAGTGAAAAGAAATTTTCAAAAAATCACTAAAAGAGAAGAGAAGTAGTTTGAAAAGATTTTTGCCCAACAATGGAGGTTAAAGAGAAAAGAAGTTATCTTGACGTACAGTTAAAGTGAAAAGAGAGACTAAATCGGAAGGCGAAAATGATGGTGACGCAATTGATGGTCTGGTAGGTGGCGTCATGTTTGGCTGCCCATTTTCTCTCATGAATGTTGTAAATCTGGGATCTGTCAGTTGGATGTAACTCAAAAGCATCTCCAACTTATGTATGCGGTTTTGTTGATTCTGGTCCCGTAATTCAGGTTCTCTTCGTTCAGCATCAAGTTGAGAAACTCATTCTTCCATACGAGCATTTGCTGTGACTTGTTCTTCAATTTGATGTTGCGCAGCGAGTAATTGTTCTTGAAGCACGATGAAATCGGAAGAACTTGTTCCAAGGCCATCTTTGCGCCTGCCGATCCCGTGAATTCGGTTAAGAGTGCCAAGACCTTAAAAATATCCTCTTTCATCTGGAATTGTAGACTAAAAATCATTAAAAAAATTGAATTAGTAAAAATCAAAATAAAAATAAAAATACAATAAACGTTACAAAATTTAGATAATACCTGAATGAATATTTCAATCATTTCATTTGCGGTCAGTTCTAGTCGGCACAAAGTACCGCCAGACTTTTCACACGAATCCACCTAAATGATCGCCATTTTTCCTTGGAAATATTTTTTTCGTATGATTCACCGATTTGTTTTACCGTCAAATCGACATATGTCTCATCTTCCTGTGTGTGAGTCTTTACGAATACTTCTCCAATAGAGACATGTCGTACCAAGTCATTTTCCTTTATTTTTTTAAATATGGTAAATAAATAAAAACTAAATTAAATTAAAATTTTGTAATTTTAAGATACTTATCATTTCTTTTTGAATATGGATATACGATTTTTGGCCCGACAAATATTTGTGCGGACTAAGGCTATCGCGAGAGCAGTTATGGTTGTTTGATGATTTGCTACTCCTCTCATTCGCCATTTTAGTTTTCCAATAGTCTGTCATTGTTTTGTATACACTAGGTGAGATTGACCTCGGACGTTTTCTGGTTGTATGAACCGTCCTTACCATTCATTTCATCCGTCGAATACAGACGAACTCAGATTCTTTTTCTACAACTACATGATACCAGGTGTACGATTACTATTAGGGAGAGAAGCTTTTATAAGCTCAAGAGATTAAATACAAATGTCATAAAATATTTGAAAAATGAAAGAAGAATATTGTAAAGGTGAGGAGGAATATGGTCGTTCCGGGTTATAGCGCATTGGCTAAGTAAAGCAACTTGGTTCCGGGTTATAGCGCATTGGCTAAGTAAAGCAACTTGGTTTAGGCGTGCTGGCTCTTCTAGAAGCCTTGGGGGAAGCTTCTTCCATGTGGGGCCGTATGGTTGATGCTAAATTAGGTGGCAAGTCCAAGTCTTCCTTGAGTCAGGATCATAGGCCAGGTCTGGTTTTGGCTTTACTCTTATTGGTTAGGCTTGAATTCAATAGAATACGCTCATATGTCCTTTTTCGCATGCTTGGTCGTCTTTTTGCTACTCGGATCGGTTGCCCTGGCCTATCACCTGGGGCTTGGGCCTATGGCCTCATCATATACTCCCCCTTTTAAATGGTTGCCCTCAAAACATTTTTGCCTGGACATAGAAAAGTCAAGTTAATAGTTTGATTTACTTGAAGGTATAGGACATTACCTCGATTTATGACCCTTATATGGTTCGGGTATGGTAGTTATGCATCTAGTGGTTGCTCCTTGATTTGCAAGAAAGCAATTTCTTTCCACGGTATCTGGTTTCTTTGTTTTTCCTTTAAAGTTTTTGATTCTCCATCATCTCTTCTTTGTTCCGATCATCAGTTTAGTGTAGAAGTTGTCTTTTCTTGATTTTATTGGATCTTTGCATACTTACACCTCTTTCAACAATATTTTGCAAAGAAAACTGCATTATACTAGTACTTTAACACTTTAAATTTTGAAACAAATTTTGAGTGTGGATTTCATCACCTACAAATGCTGATTTGGTTCTGAATGCCAACACTTTTAATCAGACTAACGAGGTGTTTCAGTGAAGGGAAATGGAAAAATATGTTGATACTCATTTGCTCACCTTTAAGATGACTCTCTTCAAATGGAAAGGAAAAAAATCTCTATTTCAAATGTTGTTCATAGAGCAAAAAATCTCGATAGTCCCCCATGCAATTTGACCTTGCATCAATATACTTCATTACGCATAATGTGCAAATTGACCTTGCTTCAATCTACTTCATTACGCATAATGTGCAAATTGACCTTGCTTCAATCTACTTCATTACGCATAATGTGCAATTTGACCTTGCTTCAATCTACTTCATTACAAATAATGTGCAAATTGACCTTGCTTCAATCTACTTCATTACGCATAATGTGCAATTTGACCTTGATTCAATCTACTTTATTACGCATAGTGTTACAAAACAAAGAAGAAGGAGAAGCACCGTAATGGGTACTCTTTGGTACTTTGTCGCCCTACTTCTCACAATTCTTACTAGCTCTCAGGTTCAAATTCCAACCTTAAATCTCATCAATATTTTTAACTAATCTTGAGAGGAACTATTAGTTCATATGTAAACCGGTCAAGTATAAACCAGTATTCATGATTTTAATTTGGTTTCGTAAACTATAAAACAGAGCACTGATATAAATTCATTTTCAAGTTGAATGAGAATATTTTCAATAAAATCTCCTATAATTCTTTTTATTCTTATTTCGCTTTTTATGATTGAATCTGGCTTTGGATATTAGTTTACGATTTGTTTTTCCATGCCACACGTGCAACAACTGTTAACCCTATATTGTTTTTCATAATAATACAATATAGAGAGTCTATCTTGACGTAAAACCCATTTGGCAAAACAAAGATGGAACTCCAGAAGCTTACCTAAATCATTGATGCAATCAATATAACTTTACCAGCATTTGTCTATCCAAATGTGAAGTTTTGCCGTTATATAAAATTTCAGAAATTTGCACCCACAACAAACAATATAAGTATAATTAGCAAAATAACAAACATAGAATTTTACAGTGTGTTTAAAGTATTAAATAAATTAATAACAAATATAAAACAATAAACCAAATTTTACTAAATTGACATGATAATGCAAATCATACCAAATTATCATTCCATCAAGAGTTCAAACCCTCCAATTTCATATATTTTACTTACTGCAAGAGACTCAACATCACTACGATGTCCTGGATTATCACTATTTTTTGCTTAGTAAAATAAAGCATCTCGTATCTTTGAAGCTTGAAATCTTATTGTATTAACACTATCAGTATGTCTCTCCCAACGAGTTTGTGATGATGGTTTAAGTGTAATACCGTTCACCATCTCTCGATAGATTTTCCAGTTGTTGGTTGAAGATGCAAATAGGCAGTATATACGCTGCACAATACCAAAAAATGAAATAGCTTTCTCAGATAAGGAAGCCATATCACAAAGAGCAAGATTGAGACTATGACATCCACATGGAGTATAAAATGCCCTTGGATTTATATCAAACAATCTTTTCCGAACTCTCTTATGTCTTCCTTTCGTATTTCGCCCATTATCATAGCCTTGTCTTCTTACATCTCAATATTCAACTTAAGATCAACTAATACATTATAAAGAGTGTTAAAAATTCTTTCTCCTCTCTTTTATTTGATTTCCAAAAAGGTCCAAAAAAACTCCTCAACTTTAGGTGAATCCATAAAAATATCCACATATCGAATTAGAAGAGTCATTTGCTCATTACGACTAACATCAGGAGTGGAATCCAAAATGTTTGAACAATATTTCGCCTCTTGATCTTTTTTAAGATCACCATCATAATCTCATTAGAAAGCAATTCTATCAACTCATTCTGAATCTTATGACTGAGATAATGGTAATGAGTTTCACCTTTTTCAATCCTTCCAATGTGTTCCATCATTACTTGATCAAAGCTTCCTATTATCCTGATAAAAGCCAAAAAATTTCCACTATTCGGATCACTAATCTTTTTGTTTTCTCCACGAAATGTCGAATTCCTTTTTGCTAGAGTTTTTACCACTACAATTATCCTCAATATCACATCTCTCCAATGCTTGCTTTCTCGCTTTGTAATTGCCTCCTGCAAATGCTTATCAATAGTTTCCCTCTTTTTCATCCTAATTTCTAGTTCCATTCAGCAAAACATTCAAACACATGTGATTTCAGCATGTGTGAAGAATTTTTCCAATCATCATAACTAGTAGTTACCAAAACAGGAGGATTTTTTCTTGAGTAAATAATTTATAACAAAGACAAAAGATCTTGTTTTTAGTTTCTGAGTAAACTAACCATTTTCTGTCTTGTTTCTTTTCGTTGCTCATTTTTCTTGTATAACAACAGTAAGTGAAACATCTATCAATATCATCTCTCTGAAAAGGATAATTAGTAGGTAGTCTTATGGGTGGACCTTTCTAAACCAAAAAATCTCTCATTCGTTGTTCAATTTTTCCCCAATTTCCAGAATCATTCATATCCACATTCTCATGAAAACCCTTAATATCATCAACTTTCTCATGGTCTTCCCTGTTTTCATTCTCAAATTGTTCTTTGTTCTCGTTTATTACATTAACATCATCTCCAACAAAATTTTCTACACTCTTCGTGTGTGCATTTCTTCAGTAACAAGCTCTTCATCCTCTTCAATAGGAAACTCTTCATCTTCCTTGTTTATCTGAATTCTAGAGTTTTATCGGTATCAAAAATTTTAGTTCTCGTCACATACTCAAACATATCCTTGGTTTGAAATTTCACCAATCCGTCTTGTATTTTCTTCCTCTTTCTATTTTCACCAATTATCATTGGTATTTGTTAATGGCTTAATCTTATATCCTTTGATTGATTTGGTTTAGTCTCCAAATCACCGAAGTTTCCTTTTCCAACATTCCTCTTCAAGCTTGGATTGTATGGATCCAACAATCCTAGCTTGCTTAGTGTTTCATCAATTTTATTACAACTTTTGTGAATATATCTGCTAATTGGCTTTTGCTTCTGATGTAGACCGGACGAATGATTCATGCCTGAGTTTTTTTACGAATGTCATGACAATCAACTTCAATATGTTTGGTTCTTTCGTGAAAAACAGCATTTGAAGAGATGTGGATAGCTACTTGATTGTCACAATGGAGAACAATGAGGTCTGTTATTTCTATTTCTAAGTCCATGAGTAACGCTTTTCGCAAACTATTTCACGTGTAGTTTTTTCCATCACTCGGTATTCGGCTTCTGCGCTTGATTGAAATACTACATCTTGTTTTTTTTTGCTTTGCCACATGAATAGATTTCCTCCAACAAATAGGCAACAACCAGTTGTTGATTTCCTATCTTCTATATCCCCAGCCCAATCGATGTCACAATACGCTGTTATGGTTGTATGTCCATTACACTTCATCTGAAGTCCACGACCTGGTGAGCGTTTCAAATATTTAAGTATTCGCTCTTTCGATTTCCAATCCTCCATAGTTGGTGTGTGCATATGCTGAGTAACCTGTGACACAACAAAAAATATATCAGGACGAGTTATAGTGAATATACCAACTTAACTACGATTTGTTATTATCTTGGAATATTTTCGTTAGGCTCTCCAATTGTTATCTCTTTTTGGGATTGCACCGGGCTTTTAGCATGCTAAGCTCCAATTTTTCCTGTTTCAGTAAGAACATCAAGAATATATTTTCTTTGAAATAAAAATAAGCCTTGGTCATCTCTAGTTACTTATATTCCAAGAAAGCATGAAAGTTCTCCTAAATCTCTTATATCAAACGTGTCTTTAAGAACCATTCTCTTTCTATTATCCTGTTACTATCATTTCCTGAGATAATAATATCATCTACGTATATAAGAACTATTACAATATCTCACTCCTTTTGTAGTGTGAAAAGGGAGTCATCTGATTCTTTTTTCTTGAACCCATGTTTTTGAAGAGCTCCACTTAGTTTCATATACCATACTCTAGGAGATTGTTTAAATCCATAAATTATTTTGTTTAAGTTAAAAACCTTTTTCGTCTCTATTACGGGTGGTGCAACATATACACTTCTTCTTCAAGATCTCCATAAAGAAAAACATTTTTCACATCTAATTGTTGTAATGGCCAATTTTTGTTCACTGACTATTGATATAGCAAATTCCTTATAGTGTCAAGCTTAGAAGTTTCAGTATAATTTTCTCCATATATTTAATTAAATCTTTTCACCACTAATCGCACTTTATACCTTTCCATGGTACCATAAATTTTGCGTTTGATCGTTAATACCCATTTACATCCTACCACTGTTTTGTCTTTTGAGAGATCTGTTAGATCCCATGTTCTGGTCTTTCCATGTAATCAAGTTTTTCTTTTATTTCTTGTCTCCATTCTATTTTTCATTGCTTCCTCAAAGATTCGTGGAACTGTTTCATCATCTAGAATTCCAATAAAAGCTTGTTGCCTTTCTGGACGTGTGGATTGTATAAACATTTTCTATTAGATGCAGTGTTGAATATCTTTCTTTGACAGCCGTTTTAGTTACCCACTCAGGCCACTCCGTAGTAGGATAACCAGAAGATCATGTTCTGTTTCTCATACTTGTTCTTTTTTCTCCTTTGAAGTTCATCACTTTCATCTTGAATATGAAGTTCTTTGCTTTCTCAGTTGTTGACTCTGTTTCTTCAAACTCTGCAGGTATATGTTCCAATGCTTCTTCTAGTTGCTCGATATCTGTAGCATGAATGTGTTAACTTCTCTGCATATGTTCCTCCTCACATGTCGTGTTATGACTGAACATTAGATTCACCTCTTTGGGTCCCACCATTTGAATGATTATAATTATCCGTTAGTATATGTTTTTCTTTTGGGTTCTCAACATCTATTTGGATCATACCACTTGAATGATTATAATTATCGGTAAGTACATGTTCCAATGTTTCTTTTGGTTGCTCAACATCTCTTTGGCTCCCACCATTTGAATGATTATAAATAGGTCAATGACCTAAAATGAGCCACATTCATCCTGTAATCAACCAAATGACCCTGTGTTATACACGATTACTCATATGATCTGAAACTTTGGTTACAAGTCATGTAAACCATGATAACACGATTAATTTAAAATTATGCTATTACGTTTTGAAAAAAAAAATTAAATTAAATCAGTAATTATGCATACCGTCGTATGTTTTCAGTCATTGGTCGTGTCTTTTCAGTTTTAATAAATATTATCCAAAACCCTAAATCTTTCACCAATTCGACTTCCGATTTCGGAAAAAAGGAAACTCTTTCACCATTCTCGGTGAAATTTTTGTGTTTCTACGTGTTCATGTTCATTCTTGGCGACATTTTCGTGTTTCCTCGTGTTGGTGTTCATTCTCTGCGACTTCCGGTGTTTCTTCCGTTGTGTTTCGCCGTCTTCGTGTTAGTTTGAAGTTTGATTTTCTAGTTTTCTGTCACGGTACATCGTCTCTTCCAGCTTAACAGTCGCCGTCTTTGGTATATTTTTCATATTTTATGTCATGCATTGTGTAAAAATCATTTACTAACATAAATCGACGAAACATTCGAAATCAAAATCCTATTCTCTTTCGTTATTGACATATACATCGTTTGTTGTAGATTTAGTGAAACTCCGACACGGAATCTGGCAAGTTTTCATTCATTTAGATTAAAGTTCAGTTTTCCAATTTCCTGCATATTGAGAAATTTATATTGAGATGGTGGCAAACTTATTTGTATATATGGTAGATTTTTTGTATATATGACATATTTATTTTACTTTAATGACAGATTTTTTGATACTATTGATACTGGTAGAAGATTTAATGGATATTGTTGGCAGATTTATGGATTTCGTGAACACATAAATGGCTGGTTAAAGTAACTTTTATGGTAAACTTATTAAAGATAGTGTTGTCAGATTTACTGAAGATTTCACTACAGATAGTGATGGCAGAATTATTTGTATATAATGACAAACTTATTTCTATTTAATGGCAGACTTATTGTTCAAAAAAATTTCTGTTAGATATGAAGAATTCAGTGAAGAAGAATTACCCCCATGCACCTTTATCCAAAGGGTAAAACGCCAATTCAAAACCGGAGTATGAATCACAACTGTTTTTTGTCCAACTTAGAACTGATAGAGGAAGCAGTTGGTGTTAATATTTGGAATTTCCTGAGAAATTCATCACTTGGTGTTTATATCAAGTTTAAAGAAGCAGAGTTTATTTGGTCTGCGAAAGTTGTCCATTACTTCCTACCACATCAGTTGGAGATTGAGAGAAGAAATGAGATTTGGTCCTTGATAAGTGGTCATCCTATCAGGTTTTCTCTCTACAAATTTCCAGAAATCACAAGTCTAAACTGTGATGAAATTGTTTAAGATGACTTGGATGTTGACCATAGAGAGTTTTGGGAAGAGCTTAATGTTTCTAGTGTTGACCATAGAGAGTTTTTGGAAGAGCTTAATGTTTCTAGTGTTGAAGGACCTAGCCTTAGCCATGTGCTATAGGTGTTGGACGAATGCAAGAATTGGAGTTTTGAGAAGAGGAGAATGATAGGCTGAACTTGTTCAAGAATTGGAAGTCGTCCCTAAGAAAAATAAAACATTAGTAATAGAAATAGAAATACATACAAAATCTATGAACTTGTTCAATATTACCTCCAACATCTTTTCAACACCCCGAATGAGAGTTGTTTTCATTCTACATGCATCATTCCTACGCTCGGCAAACCATCTTGTTATCATTAACCGCATAGTGTCTAGCAGTTCTACAATAGATAAAGTCTTAGCTTCCGAAAGCACTTTATTAAGGGATTCACATATGTTTGATGTGGTAATGTTGTATCGATCACCAGAGAACTGAACACGAGACCACATCTTCACGTCAGCATTTACCAAATAGTTATGCAATGCTGGATTTAAAGTGTATTTTGTCAAATATCGTCTCAAAATCAGAAATTCGAAATGCATTCGCCACCTTTTTCACTAAACAAAATGTAGCAGCACCTCTATAACGTTGTATTATATTCTTGTAAAGATGATACGTGCAAATTCTCCAACAAGCCATCGAATACACCTTTCCAATTGCATTACCGATTGATCGATGCCTATCAGATATAATTGCAAGACCTTCATTACCCGGTATAACACAACTAAGGTGCCTAAAGAACTATTCCCATGAATCATCATTCTCGTAATCTACTACTGCAAAAGTATGGAAAATATTTGAAAACTTCCATCCTGTGAAGCTGCTATAAGAAGTGTCCTTTTATATGTCCTTTGCAGAAACGTACTATCCACCACAACAACTTTACACATGAGAGGAAATCCATTTAAGCTAGCACTAAACGCAATAAAAACGTACTTGAACCTTTCGAGTTCATCAACTTCTAGATGAGTAAGCGTTCCAGGATTAGCTCTTCTGATCATGTACAAGTAAGAAGGTAATTCTTCATAAGCTTTATTTAGAGAACCCCTTACCAAAAATCGTGCATGTCTAAGTGTCTGATATGCTTTCCAGTATGGCAACTACACCAAAAAAACTACTACCGTATTAAAATAAATCTGCCACAACTTCCAAAAACTATGACTCTATAAAAATAACTCTGCCACAACTACCAAACAACTGCCCACCGTAGTAAAATAAATCTGCCACAACTTCCAAAAACACTGACTTTATAAAAATAACTCTGATACAACTACCAAACAACTGCCCACCGTAATAAAATAAATCTGCCACAACTTCCAAAAACTGTTACTCTATAAAAATAAATCTGCCACAACTACCAAACAACTGCCACCCACCGTACTAAAATAAATATGCCACAACTACCAAAACCTTTGACCCTATTAAAATAAATTTGTCACCGTCTACAATAAAACTGCGACCGTATATATTAAAATAAATCTGTCAAAACTACAAAAAACTGTCACCAACTATAAATTAACTGTCAACATATTTACGAACCTTGATACCAAATCTCATATGCAATGCATCAGCAACATGACATGGCAAAACTTTAGAACCAACACCACGTACAAAATCTTTGTACAAAGCACCAAGTATATCAGGAGTTGCTTGTCGCATAGGTCCTGATCGCATTGTAACAGAACATGTATGGATGGAAACGAGCTGCCTAATTGTAAATTGTGGCGTGTTCCCAACTGGTGTAGCTCGTACTCTCCAACTGCAGTTTCTTACCAAGCATTTTACGATTAAAATCATTGGGTTTGATTTATGTACATCAAAATCGAAATGATGTATAATCGATAAAATCTTCAATCTAGTAACTAATGCATCTTTTGTCTCATATATTTGTCCTACAACAAGATTCAATGAAGCCAACTCTATCAAATTAGCATTACCAATTTGTTCTTCCTTATTACCACCTTTTGATACTCTTTTCTTGGACGGTAATTTTGGAACATCATCCTCTTCACTTTGCGAAAGCCTTCCATAAACACTAAATTCTTCATCCTTAGAGCTTGCTTCATCAGAATCATCACAATAATCAAATCGATACTCCTTATCTTCATTGTCTTCATATGGTGAAACCACTTTAGCAGTTGGTTCTTCGTCGTGTTAATCTTTGCCAACCTCCTCATGTCGATATTCGTAGTTAAAAAATTTATCGTCCTCATGATGAATTGACAGACTATCAACTTTTACTTTCTTTTTCTCTCTAACCTCCACACATAAACGAATTGCCTTGGTTTTAATCATACCCAAAAACTCATGAAGCTGTCGACAGCTTCCCAGTTTCAAGTCAAAATGTTAGTGTAGTAATTATTTTGTAAATCTTTTTTGATAGCAGATTTGCTGTAAATCTGCCATTAGAAAAATAAATCTACGAGGTTGCTTTTATTTCGATACTATAAAATAAATCTGCGAGGTTGCACTTATAAAGTCTGCGACTATTACGTAAAAAACTACATCAAATTTTCCAGTGCTAGATTTATTTCGATACCCCTGAATTTCCATGGTATTTTCGTAATAACAACGACTTTTTCGCTGACGTGTCAACAAATCTCCGAGAATAGCTATGGCATTTTGCGTAATTACATTTTTTGTAACAACGGCGATGAAGGGTACGCTCGGTATCTAAGTTATTTTAGTAATTAACAAAACATTAGGATCAAAAAATAATTAAGCACGAATTCAGCATTATTCTAATACTTCTCCCTTATAAATATCTTCATGTAACTTTTCTAGGGAATAAATCCAATATCCTTTTTTTCTTCATATAGGTTTAACCTACGAGTGCCATCATCATGCTCTTGAGCCCTACCACATGGCGATATCAAGGTTTCGTCATATGAATTATTCCATTCCTGTGGAAAAATTCCTGCAATTTGGAATTTATATACTCTTTTCTATTGTCAAAGATCTTAATTTTAACATTAAATTGATTGTCACAAAAGCATAAAAATCAATAAAAGCTTCATAAGCATCGTTTTTTGAAAAAGCAAAGATATCCAAGTATACTTTGAAAAATGATCTATAAATGAAATTAAATACTTTGAAGCACATTGTGAAGTCCATATATTAGAATGAATAAGTTCAAAAAACTTATTATAAAAAAAGTATTTGACTCAAGAAATACATTCCTATGGTGTTTTCCCATTAGACAAGCTTCACATTCATTGTGATCAAACGAACATTCTGGAATTAATAATTTTAAATCAGTGGCCAAGGTGAGCATGCCAAATCTGCTTTGTCGCAGTTAAAATTTGATGGACCGGAGTGTCCATCTGTTCCAGCACGTACAATTCATATTTGGTGCTTTCCTTACCAAGAATTTTTCTTGTCTTAGTATCCTGAAAAAAAAACAAAATCATTACGAAAGATAATATTCACAATCTAAATCCTTTGTGGCTTTTTTGACTGAAATAAGATTTGATGCAAAGTCTGTAAGATAAAATGCTTTTGACTAATGACCAAATAAATTTATCTTTCCCATTCCTTTAATGGAAACCATCCGACCATTAGTAATCCTGACATTTCCATTAAACTTTTTATGTCTTTGATCAATTCTGAATCTTTAACCATATGATTAGAAGCCCCAGAATCAACTATCAAAGAGCTCTTGTGACAAAAAAAATTTGAAATTTTTTTACCAGCATCAGAACCTTTGGAGATTCTATATTCTTGGAGAAGTTTCTATAATCTAGCTTGAATACGATCATCAATATCTTCTTTTTTAGGGCACTCCACCTCATGAGCAGTAACATCGATAGGCATTCTCATTTTGTTGCAAAGATGAGGGTGTAGCTCCCAGCACTTGTCAACGGTATGACCAAACTTTTTGCAGTGATCACAAGTTAGACATCGCTCTGTACTGTGATCTGGTTTTTTGCATATCTCATATCTCCTTTTCTCAAAGCTTCTATTCATTCGGTTAGTATAGATATCCTTAAACGTGTGAGCAAAAGGTTCAGACTTTCTTGCAGTAAGAATTAGATTCCTTGTGGAGCTTGGAACAAACTTCATCATATGGAGGCATTTTCTCCATACATAATATGTCCTGAACAATTGATTTATATGCTAGTTCAATGTGAGATAAAAAGGAGAAAGATTTATCTTGCTCAATTTTTTCTGCGAGAACGTCTTGATCGGTGGTGGGAGGTCTGAGATTTCAAGCCCATCCCACAAGGCCTGTTTTTCCGCCATATAGTGTATTATAGATTTTCCTTCTTGTGTTACACCTTTTAAAGACCTCATAAATCTCATACAACCGATTAGTGTTCAAACGTTGCCATAAACACGATGTATTGTGGTCCAAATTTGTTTGGCTGTCTGGACATGTGAGTAGGCAACAAGAATAGAGGGTTCAAAAGAGCTTAATAAAATAGAGATTATCAATTGATCTTCATCAAACCACTGAACATTATTTTCAATGACTTCAGATGCAACAATTTCAACGATTCGACGAATTTCTTCATCGGGTTCACTTGTTTTAGACTGGATGATTTTTTCTTTATATTGAAAGACAGATCGATGTGTTTTCATAAACCACGACTACATAGAGCCGTTTTTGCCATACGATACTAGAGAACATAATTATTTTCATTGAAAATTATCGGAACAGCTCTACCACTATTGGTTTGATCCATTGTTTTTGCAGATTTGGACTGAAAAAAAATTAAACTGGTCCTTGAAGGATTATGGCTCTGATACCGCGTAGAAAATGTGTTCAACTAGAACAATATGTGTTAGGATTTTAGGATCCTTTCTGATTGCCTTTGGTGTTGGTTTTGGATTGCTTAAAATAAAGACACAAAATTTGATTACCGAGTTCCCACTTAAGGTACCTCTCGGGTAGGATCTGTCTCCTACAAACTTCACTATAAATCTGATAAACCCTTACAATGAAGCAACTTTAGAGAAACTGGACTTAGAAAGAAAAATACAATAACCTTTATTTTTCTCTCTCTCTCTCCCCTCTCTTTCTCTCTCTAGGCGTCTCTCTCTCTCTAGGAAAACTCTCCCGGCCGTTTTTCCCTTTTGTGCTGGATTATCACCACTTACGTGAAACATGTGGCTTTTATAAGAGGAGTATACTTAGGGTTTTTTTCTTTTTGGCACTTGGGCCACCTGGGCCCAATAGAAAACATAATGAAGAGTGATTTGGGTTTATACCACAACAAT
>JAEVFF010000418.1:199665-217001 GCA_018901945.1 Pugionium dolabratum
CTCTCCCTCGCCGAAGCTTCTCCCCGAAGCTTCTCCATTTTTTTTTCTTTCAGATCCAGTCGCTGCCGCAAACTCACCGAGAGGTGCCGTTCCGGCGATTCCACGCGCCGGCAAACCCGTGGCGCGTGTCCTCACGCGCCACCCGCGCGTGTCCTCACGCGCCACCCCGCGCGTGTCCTCACGCGCCACCGCGCGTGTCCTCATGCGCCACCGCGCGTGTCCTCACGCGCCCCCCGCGTTTCCTCACGCGCCACCGCGTTTCCTCACGCGCCACCGTGTTTCCCGGCCGCCGGTGATGCGCCGTCGGGCACGCTGTTGTCCCCTGAAACGAACCCTTACCTGTTTCTCTTGGAGCTGCTCTATTCCTAGCTGAGCTCCACCTTGAGAGACACTTACCGCTACACCTTCCTCTCGCATCCATCTTCCAGGTAACATTTGATCTTCACTCATCCTTCACTGCTTAAATTCTTTTTCCGAAACTGACCTGTTTCCTTTTATGTCTCTACGAGAACGAGACACTTGCAGTGATGTAACCTGGAAGGTTTCCTTCTCTATAGGCTCTTGAGAAGTTCACAGCAAAGCTGTGAATTCAAATCAGGTATGTCCTTGGTAGCTGGGATTTCTGGAACTTTGCTTAGCTGAATCTTAGGTAGAATCACACCGCCTTTAGCAACAATATTGTAGAACCTGTTAGTTCCTAATATCTGCAAAGCTTTATACAGAAACCTCACCTTGGTTTCCATGCTCAAACTCCCTTTTTCACTCTTGAATTTCTGTAATTCTTGTGAAACACTTTCCCTGTGAGTTTTACCATCAACGTCTACCATATTCTGCTCTGCTACAATTTCTCAGGAGATTTCATCAGAAAAGTCTCCACCTTGAACGGTTGAACCTGCCTTAAAACCATTCGGTGTAGGTCCTTGAATTAGATTTTCACTGAAAGTCACTTTCTTTGACTGTCTATCCACTAATTCGACCTTGCTTGTAGCTATCTCCTTACTCAGCTTCTTCGTTCCTAACCTGATCCCTGCCTTGCACACTCTACCTTGAAGATAATACAACCCGTTGTTGAGTTTCCCAGATATTACCTTCTTGCCATCTTTATAAAACTGTAGTCCCAAATCACTTCCTTGATAACAACAACCTGCCTTTTCCAACAACCCAAATGAAATTAAATTCCTACTTACCTCTGGCATGTATTTCACATTCTTGAGTATCACCATAGAACCATCTGAGTTCTGAATTCTAATACTCCTTGTTCCTTTGATGCTGTTACCTCCATTGATTTCTTTGAAATCAAACAAAACATCTTTGTTCTGTGTGATGTGGTAGGAACTCCCTGAATCCATTACCCATTCCCTTGTGTCTTCTTACTGGCTGTTAAGACCACTGGCTGAATAGGTTTTGCTATGTTAGCAGATTCTGCACGTTTCTTTCGCTGAGGACAATCTCTTTTCCAATGCCCTTCATCCCCACAAATGAAACATCCTTTGTTGTTATCAGATTGTTGCTTTGATTTGCCTCTGCTCTTCGATCGGCCTCCCCATGTGTTATCATTATCGAACCTGTTGTTCGACCTACCCCTTGATTCCACATACAAACCTACATCCTGAGAACTTGTTACCTTTCCACTTTCGATTAGCTCCCTTTCCTTAGACTTAGCTGCTGCTGTGACCTCGTTCAACTTTAAAGTATCTCTCCCATACTTTAGGGTTTCCTTGAGTTGATCATACCTGTTAGACAAAGAACTTAGAAGTAGAATTGCTTGTACCTCTTCTGAAATTTCAACTCCTATGTTGTTGAGATCTGTCACCAGCCTTAGAAAGTCATCTACATTGGTATCAATGTTTTTGGAGTCATCCATCTTGAAAGTGTAGAACCTCAACTGTAGGTAGATCCGATTTGGCAGAGATGTCTCCATGTATAACTTGTTTAGGGTAGACCACATGGCTGCCGCTGTCTCACACTTAGAGATTTTCCTGAGCACCTGATTCCCCACGTTCAAAACAATCAGATCCTTAGCCTTTTCTGATTTTTCAAACTTTACCGGATCAATCTGTGAGCTGCCTTCTATGCTTCCTTTTGCCTCTTCACCAGATTTACCTTTTGTGACAACTGGATCCTTGAGTAGCTTTTCATCTGTTAGGATATCTTTCAACCCTAAAACCCCAAAGTGAGCCATCATTCTCACTTTCCACAGAGAAAAGTCTCCTGACCCATCAAACCTGTCAACCTCAATCCTTGAACTCATCATTATGTCTTCAAATCTGTTGTGCTTCTGAATTTCCCAGCAACTCCAAAATCCCTGTTTCCCAACACACCCCTTGCAATAAACCTGGAAGCTCTAATACCACTTGTTAGGATTTTAGGATCCTTTCTGATTGCCTTTGGTATTGGTTTTGGATTGCTTAAAATAAACACAAAATTTGATTACCGAGTTCCCACTTAAGGTACCTCTCGGGTAAGATTTGTCTCCTACAAACTTCACTATAAATCTGATAAACCCTTACAATGAAGCAACTTTAGATAAAATGGACTTAGAAAGAAAAATACAATAACCTTTATTTTTCTCTCTCTCCCTTCTCTTTCTCTCTCTAGGCGTCTCTCTCTAAGAAATTCTCACGGCTTTTCTTTTGTGCAGGTTAATCACCATTTACGTGAAACATGTGGCTTTTATAAGAGGAGTATACTTAGGGTTTTTTTTTGGCACTTGGCCCAATAGAAAACATAATGAAAAGTGATTTGAGTTTATACCACAACAATATGGACAGAAAAGAAATGAATATATCTTCTTTCTTATTTTATTTTAGATAGCAACACATATTTATACAAAGACAATATAATAAAAAAGAAATACTAATATTCATATAAATACGTAATATTATCTAATCATTAATACTTTGATATGTGTTAATGGCTTAAATCTTATATGATTTGGTTTAGTCTCCAAAATCACCGAAATTTCCTTTTCCAGCATAATCCAGTGTTTCTTAGATTTTACTGGGTCATACTTTTGTTATTAGAATTTCGATGTTTCATCATATAATATATACATGCAACATGATTTATCGATTTATGTTTGTTTATGATGGGTAATGAATTTTGTTTGATTTAATTTTACGAAGTTTGTTGTTTATATTTAAATGCAATTATTCATAAAATGGAAAAATATGTCAAATTATCAATAATACACTTTTAGGTTTCTTTTTATTGAAAACAAAAAAAAAACACAATATACTTTAAAATTGTTGTATTACAAAATGACACATATAACAAATAGAATTAATAAAGTAAACATTTTGTAATCTTTTGTATTATTTCATAGTGCACACAATCTCATTTTATTTATAGCATTTTCCCATAAACTATATAAAAGAATTGCAAATTAAAATATATATATATATACAAATCTCACATTTTTTATAATAAGTTTTTTAATAAATACAATCCTCTTAATATTAAAACAGAAGTGAGTTTATAGAAAAATGATGATATGTCATTAGAAAATATGACATGGCTAAAAATAATTATTACATGGCGTTTAGTCAAATGTTACATGACAATTTTAAATATAAATTTATTTTTAAAAAATTGTCTTAATATTAAAAAAGAAGTGAGTTTATAAAAAAATGATGATATGTTATTAGACAAGATGATGTGACTAAAAAGAATTATGACATGACGTTTAGTCAAATATGAAATGACAATTTTAAATATAAATTTATTTTTGAAAAATAAATTAATCAAATATGACATAATAATTTTAAATATAAAAATTATTTCAAAAAAAATAAATCATATATATTAAACTAAAAGTGAGTTTAGAAACAAATATTTACATATCATTAAAAAATAATATGGCTAAAATAAATTATGACATGACGTTTAATTAAATGTGACATAGTAATTTTAAACATAAATTTATTTCCAAAAAAAAGTAAATCATATATATTAAATTAGAAATGAGTTAAAAAAGATATTTAATACCATGTATGTTTTCAGTTTTATGTTTTTTTAGATTTTATGCATTTATAATTAATTTTAATTAATTAATTTGGTTTGATAAATTACGATGAATAATTTGTATTTTTTCAATAATGTTATTACTTTTACATGTTTATTGAGTTGTTCATTTTTCAATTATATAATTGATAATTTAAGAAATTAATATTTAAAAATAAAAATTATTTTACAAAAAATAGCCAAAATATAAAAAACTAATGTTTCAAAGAAAAATATAAGCAAAAACAAGAAAAATATCAGTAAAAAAACAAGAAAAATATAAGTAAAAAAACAAGAAAAATATCAGCAAAAAAAAATATAAGAAAAAACCAAAAAGAATATAAGTTAAAGAAAAGTTACGATTTCTATTATTTTTTCATCTTTCAAAATCTTGAAAAGATTGTATCACAAATAATATGAAAAAATTAAGTTCAAAAGATGATAACCGTAAAATCATTTAATCTCTCCCACGAGAAAGAATAAGAATTAAAAACCTCGCAATTGAGATTAAAAAAACCTGGGTTTATGTTTCTTTTCTCTTGTATCGTTGGTTTAGAAACTCTAACGATCTTATATCGAAACGGGTTTGACTGAATCACCATTAAACCAGTTAGAATAGTAAAATACCGAGTTTTTGGATTTGGTATGATTTGGTACTGTTTTGTAGCTGGTTTACAAACAAGATAATATGGTATTTCTCTTTCACTTCTGTTATAATAACCATCGCCGGTACAAAGCAAAATTCCATGATGTGTATCGCAACCTTCGATTTTTACATGTCTTAAAGGAAGAAACTCGAGCGAGATTCCAATTTTTCTAGTAGCTTCGTCCTTTTGTTCTTTTTCTTCAAAACCCAACACAAAACTAGAGCAATACTCAAATCGGAGAAATCCCTTATAGTATTGAATAAAATATCCAAAAACAGAGTTGGTTATGTGAAGATGATGATTGATAAAATAGGGTTCATAAGTTCGTTTGTTGACTTCTTTACTTAGGAGACGAAATTTTCCAAGCTCTGTGGCAGGACAATGAGAGATGATCTCTAATATCATGTCTTCGTTCATCGTCTTTGGAGAATTTGAGAGAAATAGAAAACACTTTTCGTAATTAAAAGTCAGATAAAATTTCATATATATCTCGTTTCTCCAACCCGATCATCTATATATGCAGACAAGGAGACTTAGAAAACAAGATTTTCTTTTTTATTTAAATGCAATTATTCATAAAATGGAAAATATGTCAAATTATCAATAATACACTTTTAGGTTTCTTTTTATTGAAAAACAAAAAAAACACAATATACTTTAAAATTGTTGTATTACAAAATGACACATATAACAAATAGAATTAATAAAGTAAACATTTTGTAATCATAGTGCACACAATCTCATTTTATTTATAGCATTTTCACATAAACTATATAAAAGAATAGCAAATTTAAATAAATAAATAAATATATATATATATATAAATCTCGCATTTTTTATAATAAGTTTTTTAATAAATATAATCCTCTTAATATTAAAACAGAAGTGAGTTTATAGAAAAATGATGATATGTCATTAAAAAATATGACATGGCTAATAATAATTATTACATGGCGTTTAGTCAAATGTTACATGACAATTTTAAATATAAATTTATTTTTAAAAAATTGTCTTAATATTAAAAAAGAAGTGAGTTTATAAAAAAATGATGATCTGTCATTAGAAAAGATGATGTGACTAAAAAGAATTATGACATGACGTTTAGTCAAATATGAAATAACAATTTTAAATATATATTTATTTTTGAAAAATAAATTAATCAAATATGACATAATAATTTTAAATATAAAAATTATTTTTAAAAAAATAAATTATATATATTAAACTAAAAGTGAGTTTGAAACAAGTATTTACATATCATTAAAAAATAACATCACTAAAATAAATTATGACATGACGTTTAATCAAATGTGACATAGTAATTTTAAACATAAATTTATTTCCAAAAAAAGTAAATCATATATATTAAATTAGAAATGAGTTTAAAAAGATATTTAATACCATGTATGTTTTCAGTTTTATGGTTTTTTAGATTTTATGCATTTATAATTGTTTTAAATAATTAATTTGGTTTGATAAATTACGATAAATAATTTGTATTTTTTCAATAATGTTATTAATTTTACATGTTTATTGAGTTGTTCATTTTTCAATTATATAATTGATAATTTAAGAAATTAGTATTTAAAAATAAAACATAATTTTACAAAAACTAGCCAAAATATAAAAAAACTAATGGTTCAAAGAAAAATAGAAGCAAAAACAAGAAAAATATCAGCAAAAAAAAATATACGGAAAAACCAAAAAGAATATAAGTAAAAGAAAAGTTACGATTTCTATGATTTTTTCATCTTTCAAAATCTTGAAAAGATTGTATCACAAATCATATGGAAAAATTAAGTTCAAAAGATGATAACCGTAAAATCATTTAATCTCTCTCACGATAAAGAATAAGAATCAAAAACCTCGCAATTGAAATTAAAAAAACCTGGGTTTATGTTTCTTTTCTCTCGTATCATTGGTTTAGAAACTCTAACGATCTTATCGAAATGGATGTGACTGAATCACCATTAAACCAGTTAAAATAGTAAAATATCAAGTTTTCAGATTTAGTATGATTTAGTACTGTTTTGTAGCTGGTTTACAAACAAGATAATATGTTATTTCTCTTTCAGTTCTGTTATAATAACCATCGCCGGTACAAAATAAAATTCCATGATGTGTATCGCAACCTTCGATTTTTACATGTCTTAAAGGAAGAAACTCGAGCGAGATTTCAATTTTTCTAGTAGCTTCGTCCTTCTGTTCTTTTTCTTCAAAACCCAACATAAAACTAGAAAAATACTCAGATCGGAGAAATCGCTTATAGTATTGAATAAAATATCCAAAAACAGAGTTGGTTCGGTGAAGATGATGATTTATAAAGTATGATTCATAAGTTCGTTCGTTGACTTCTTTACTTAGGAGACGAAATTTTCCAAGCTCTGTGGTAGGACAATGAGAGATGATCTCTAATATCATGTCTTCGTTCATCGTCTTTGGAGAATTCGAGAGAAAAAGAAAACAGTTTTCGTAATTGAGAGTCAGATAAAATTTCATATATATATGGTTTCTCCAACTCGATCATCTATATATGCGGACAAGGAGACTTAGAAAACAAGATTTTCTGTTTTATTTAAATGCAATTATTCATAAAATGAAAAATATGTCAAATTATCAATAATACACTTTTAGGTTTCTTTTTATTGAAAAACAAAAAAAAAACACAATATACTTTAAAATTGTTATATTACAAAATGACACATATAACAAATAGAATTAATAAAGTAAACATTTTGTAATCTTTTGTATTATTTCATAGTGCACACAATCTCATTTTATTTATAGCATTTTCCCATAAACTATATAAAAGAATTGCAAATTAAAATATAGAAACAGAAGTAAGTTTATAGAAAAATGATGATATGTCATTAGAAAATATGACATGGCTAAAAATAATTATTACATGGCATTTAGTCAAATGTTACATGATAATTTTAAATATAAATTTATTTTAAAAAATCGTCTTAATATTAAAAAAGAAGTGAGTTTATAAAAAAATGATGATATGTCATTAGAAAAGATGACATTACTAAAAAGAATTATGACATGTCATTTAGTCAAATGTGAAATAATAATTTTAAATATAAATTTGTTTTACAAAAATAAATTAATCAAATATGACATAATAATTTTAAATATAAAAATTATTTCTGAAAAAAATAAATCATATATATTAAACTAAAAGTGACTTTAGAAAAAATATTTACATATCATTAAAAACTAATATGGCTAAAACAAATTATGACATGACGTTTAGTCAAATGTGATATACTAATTTTAAACATAAATTTATTTTAAAAAAAGCAAATCATATATATTAAATTAGAAATGAGTTAAAAAAGATATTTAATACCATGTATGTTTTCAGTTTTATGGTTTTTTTAGATTTTATGCATTTATAATTGTTTTAAATAATTAATTTGGTTTGATAAATTACGATGAATAATTTGTATTTTTTCAATCATATTATTAATTTTACATGTTTATTGAGTTGTTCATTTTCCAATTATATAATTGATAATTTAAGAAATTAGTATTTAAAAATAAAATTTAATTTTACAAAAAATAGCTAAAACATAAAAACTAATGGTTCAAAGAAAAATATAAGCAAAAAACAAGAAAAATATAAGTAAAAAATAAGAAAAATATAAATAAAAAACAAGAAAAATATAAGCAAAAAACAAAAAAAAATATAAGCAAAAAACAAAAAGAATATAAGCAAAAGAAAAGTTACGATTTCTATTTTTTTTTTCACCTTTCAAAATATTGAAAATATTGTATCACAAATCATATGGAAAAATTAAGTACAAAAGACCGTAAAATCATTTAATCTCTCCCACGAGAAAGAATAAGAATCAAAAACCTCGCAATTGAGATTAAAAAAAACCTGGCTTTATGTTTCTTCTCTCTCGTATCGTTGGTTTAGAAACTCTAACGATCATATATTGAAACGGGTCTGACTGAATCACCATTAAACTAGTTACAATAGTAAAATACTGAGTTTTCGGATTTGGTATGATTTGGTACTGTTTTCTAGCTGGTTTGCAAACAAGATAATATGGTATTTCTCTTTCAGTTCTGTTATAATAACCATCACCGGTACAAAGCAAAATTCCATGATGTGTATCGCAACCTTCGATTTTTACATGTTTTAAAGGAAGAAACTCGAGCGAGATTCCAGTTTTTCTAGTAGCTTCGTCCTTTTGTTCTTTTTCTTCAAAACCCAACACAAAACTAGAACAATACTCAAATCGGAGAAATCGCTTATAGTATTGAATATAATATCCAAAAATAGAGTTGGTTTTGTGAAAATGATGATTGATAAAGTAGGATTCATAAGTTCGTTTGATGACTTATTTACTTAGTAGACGAAACTTTCCAAGCTCTGTGGCAGGACAATGAGAGATGATCTCTAATATCATGTTTTCGTTCATCGTCTTTGGAGAATCCGAGAGGAAAAGAAAACAGTTTTCGTAATTGAGAGTGAGATGAAATTTTATATATATATGGTTTCTCCAACTCGATCATCTATATATATATATATGCGGAAAAGGAGACTTAGAAAACAAGATTTTCTTTTTTATTTAAATGCAATTATTCATAAAATGAAAAAATATGTCAAATTATCAATAATGTACTTTTAGGTTTCTTTTTATTGAAAAACAAAAAAGAAACACAATATGCTTTAAAGTTGTTGTATTACAAAATGACACATATAACAAATAGAATTAATAAAGTAAACATTTTGTAATCTTTTGTATTATTTCATAGTGCACACAATCTCATTTTATTTATAACATTTTCACATAAACTATATAAAATAATTGCAAATTTAAATATATATATATATATATATATATATATATATATCTCGCATTTTTATAATAAGTTTTTTAATAAATACAATTGATTTTATATTCAAATTTATATTTATTTTATTATTGAATTGTTTCATAATGCTAGATTCTAGTTTATATTAAAAAATATAATCTTTTAATAAAATTAATTGTTTTTTCCATTAATAAATGGGAAAAATGAATCTTTATAAAGAAACAAGGGAAATTCTTAATGAAAGGAAATTTCAAATACCAAGATTTTTAGTTTTCTTCTAAGCATTGGTAAGAAATCAAATACTATTTTCTGTTTAGAGAAACCATTTTCTAAGATGTAAAATGGATAATAAAATGGATATTTCAAAAATTAGAATAAAACTGTTCAGAAAACTGCTGGTGAATAGTCTGAATTAGAAAGGCTAATGTAAAAACTACAATCACGAATTTCCTTATACGAACTAAAACAAAACAAAATCACTAAATTTTGGCGTCCAACAAAAAACTGATCAATTGTCTCCTTCAAATACCTGGTATGAGCATAGTTTGAATGTTGTTGGAGTTGGATTCGCGCTTCAAACCCTGTCCATGACGATGTCAAGGATGTGAGGTCTTGAAGCCCATCGAGCTAAATACCCAAGCTCGACGAGAATGGAGTAACCGTATTACGAAGGAATAAAAGTTGAAGAAGTCAAAAAGTGGAGGAATATACGAAGATCTTAGAAAGCGATTGGGCTGAGTACCTCATAGATCGTTGAGTTCGTTGTAGTAAATAGGGTGGATGTAACATTTTCCATTCATTCATTCAGTCCGACACACCTCAATTGTAACATTCAATTCATTCAATACCAATTTTATTTCTTTGAGAAGAGTTCTTTAAGTGTGATTTATGACTGGTTAACGAGAGTTAAATCCTGAATGTTTCTTCTCTTAAAACAAATCTTGAGTGTGGGTTTCATCACTCATATTCTGGCACCGTCTGTGAGAAAATAACATTTACTTTATGTCTCGAAAAACCTCTGATCACTCAAATGGAATCTTAGCTTCCAACAACCTCATCACCGATCACGTTGGCTCCAGCCCATGTTTTCTCGAGCTCGACTGATAAGCTGACCACTCTAATATCACGACAGAACACCCTGATCCAAGCCGTGGCAATTGTCGTCAGAACCCCTCAAGCACGTTTAAGAAGCCCAACAACGACCTCGATTTCGACAACTATTGTCAATGTCATCGATAGATCCGGATCTATTTGTGATGTGAGCATGGCCAGCAAGGAACCACAACCTAAGGAGCAGCTTGAACCAGAGGAGGAAGAATCCACTAAAGATGCTAAGGAGCAGCTAGAACCCGTAAATATTGGAGATGAAAGCCTACAAATCTTCAGTGCCCCCATTACCCAATCCAACAAAGCCAAATTTAAGACAACACTACAGCAGTTTCTCAACACCATTCAGGCCAGTTTAGTGTGTGCTAATCCAACCACATTGGTTG
This sequence comes from Pugionium dolabratum, assembly GCA_018901945.1. Classification (NCBI taxonomy): domain Eukaryota; kingdom Viridiplantae; phylum Streptophyta; class Magnoliopsida; order Brassicales; family Brassicaceae; genus Pugionium; species Pugionium dolabratum. The sequence continues at coordinate 210,641 of JAEVFF010000418.1, forward strand.
TGATTCAAGCCACCTAAATCTCACCAAGAGAGGTGTTTTGGATTGTACTCTTTTTCCCTATTTTTAGTTTTGTCTCAATGGGTTTTCTAAGATAGGTTTTTAATGAGGAAGCCCAAGGTACTTTACCACAACCTCTTGGTGAATCAAGGTCCATTCTATCTCATCATCCACGAAATAAGAGAGGAAAAATCAAGTCAAAACATTATTTACTTCTTAGTCTTTGTCTTAGTTGTCTTTGTAATTGTTTAAGTATTTCTTTTAATGTTTTGGTTGAATTTTATGAGTTATTTTTAATTTCCTAGACTACTTTAAGTACTCTCTTGTATCTTTCTTTCCGAATCATCAAACATTTTAATAGCAAAACTACTTCTTGAACTCGTTTGATCATCCTCTTGAATAAGAAATTTTAGAACACTTTCTCATTCCTCTCAAGAGCAGAAAGTCTAAGGGATGTTCATCACCCTTGAAAGTTTCAATTCGATTCACCCAATATGCCTATCCTTTGTCATTCACACAAAGGAAGAAGATAGTCCAAGGATTTTCCACCATCTTTGAGAAGTATCATCCATTTCCCCTTGTTCTCGGATCCATCCACTTTAAAGCTCACACATCCGCAAGTTACACCATCGTTTCATCCATTCTGCAACTTCAATCCATCCATCCACTTTTCCAAAACCATTTGGAGTTGATCAAGGGCTTAATCCCAATCAGGATCACATCAATTGGCATCAGAGCCCACTCCAAACCAGGAAAATACTTTAAAAGTGAAGGCTTCTTCTTTTATGATAATCGGTTATGTGTACCTAACTCTTCTTTGCGAGACTTGTTTGTTAAGGAAGCACATTCAGGTGGTATTATGGGTCACTTTGGCGTGGCAAAGACATTAAATGTATTGCAAGAACACTTCTTTTGGCCAAGAATGATGAGTGATGTTGAGAAAGCTTGCCAAAGATGTGTAACTTTCAAGCAAGCCAAATCCACAATCCAAAAGCACGGTTTGTATACCCCTCTTCCTATACCTTTGCACCCTTGGCATGATATTTGTATGGATTTTGTTGTTGGATTTCCTAGAACTAAGACTGGAAATTAAGGATTCTGTGTTTGTTTTAGTTGATAGGTTTTCCAAAATGGCTAACTTTATTCCTTGTCATAAGACAGATGATGCCGTTCACATTGTCGGATTATTCTTTAAGGCGATAGTAAGACTTCATGGCATGCCTAGGAATCTAGTATCAGATAGAGACACTAACTTTCTTAGTTACTTTTGGAAAACATTTTGGTCTAATCTAGAAACTAAGCTTTGTTTCTCCACAACTTGTCACCCGCAATCGGATGGTCAAAATAAAGTAGTTAATAGAACCTTGTCTACTTTGTTAAGAACTTTGATTAAAAAAAATCTGAGGAATTGGTAAGAATGCTTGCCTCATTTTGAATTCGCATATAATCATGCTAGGCGTACTGCTTCTAAGTACTCACCATTCAAATTTGTTTATGGATTCAATCTCATCCCACTTTTGGATCTCATGCCTTTACCTTTGAGTGAAAGGACAAGCCTTGATGGAAAGAAAAATGCTGAGTTGGTTAAAAAAATTCATGAGAAGGCCCGGCTCAATATTGAAAATAAGATTAAGATGTATGCTCAACAAGCCAATAAAGGCCGAAAGGAGTTAGCATTTGAAGAAGAAGACTTGGTGTGGATCCATTTGAGCAAAGACTTGTCTTTGTAATTCCCTAAGTATTTCTTTAAATGTTTTGGTAGAATTTTAGGAGTCATTTTCAATTTTCTATACTACTATAAGTACTCTCTTGTTTCCTTCTTTCTGAATTATCAAACATTTTAATAGCAAATCTCATTTTTAAACACGTTTGATCAACCTCTTGAATAAGGAATTTTAGAACACTTTCTCATTCCTCTCAAGAACCGAAAGTCTAAGGGATCTTCATCACCCTTGGAAGTTTCAATTCGATTCAACCCTTGCCCAACATGCCTGTCCTTTGTCATTCACACAGAGCAAGCAGATAGTTCAAGGATTTTCTACCATCCTTGAGAAGTATCATCCATTTCCCCTTGTTCTCGGATCCATCCACCTAACTTCTCACACATCCGCAAGTTACACCATCGTTTCACCTATACCATAACTTCAATCCATTCATGCACTCTTCCACAACTATTTGGAGTTGATCAGGGGCTTGATCCTCATCAGGATCACATCAACTTGGATCTGATCCGACCCCGCATGATCGACCTCAGATGCGAATCAATCCTTTGTAGCACCGATCCCCTTAGTCATCTCGGACAGAAGAGATCACTGAAATAAAGAGAATGATTAACTCACTATTCAATCTCACCTCGACTCAGGATGCAACAACTCGTACCTTGATGTCACACATCGATCGAGAAGAGCAAGATTTCACCCAATTAATGGAACGAACTTTTCTTTCGATCAGGTGAACGGTGAGATCGTAAAATGCCGATATGTTCCTGAGTAGACTAGAACTTAGATTTCCAATAAGAACTATACTAGATTTCTCTGGGTTCCAAGAACCAAGTAACTCGCGGTAGCCTGCAATTCTGCAGAAAGTTTTTTCGATCAGCACGACCATGCCGATCCCAACACTAGATACTATGCCAGGACAACATATATTTCCAAGGTTGTCATCTCCACCGCCACTCCCACAGGGTTGCAGATTAGTCGAAAAGCAATGGTTCGGTGAATCCAATTTTGCATCAAACTCGGGAGCTCCCGGTACGGGAAATCGGCTTATTAGTTCTTGCACTTCAACATAGTGTTACGAGAATAACATGTATTCTCCTAACGTGGTAAACACACCTACATGAAGAACTAATTTAAACTTGCAACGTGTACTGCACTTATATAGGAAAATACCAACAATAACATAATAGGAGGAATTACTCCGTTAACGAAGCTGATGTGGCAACGTATTCCCATGTTGATTCTGCAACAACGTCGTTTTAACGAAAGCAAAACCAGACCGTTTTATTTTAATCAAAACGACGTGTTTTGATTTAATCAAAATAACGCCGTTTTGATTAAACCAAAAAAACAAATCGAATTTGGCTTCCTCCATCTTCCTCCATCGTGTTTCCTCCCCAAACATTAGGGTTTTGCAAATGTATTCAATGTTGATATCTGATTTCGTCGTTCAGGTTTGTTTGGGGAATTAGATTTGATGTTGCAATCTGGTTTCTCGGTTTCTTTGATTCGATCTTTTCGTGTGGAGGAGGAATAGAAATTAAATGTCGTGTGGAGGAAAAATCGAATCAAACAAAACGGAGGAGAATCAAACAAAAAATATATTTTGTCGTGTGAACGGGAGATTCGATCAAAATTGAAGAGAAATCAAAATGGAGGAGAAATCGAATCAAACGAAATGTCCCCCATCGTGTTTCTTCCTCAAACAAAATATTTATTTCCTGTAAGAAGTTTTCATGTGTGTTTAACAATATGTCCAGACAAAATGTTAAACGATGAACTTGTAGTCCAGATTTATATCATCTTTGTGTTTAATTCATAAAAAAATCCAGAAAATAGATTACCATTAGTCAATTGAGAACACATACATAGTGAGACAATGTATTAGAAGTTTTCAGGGAACAACAAAAATAACATAGGCATAACTAAAACGATATCATGGTAAACTTGTCTTCGTAGAGTTGTCTTCGTAAACTGCCGCAATAAGAATCATGTACTTAAAACTGAAATTGAGAAATGTGGAAGACCAATAAATAATAAGCAAGTTTAATATAGTAAAAAAAACCTTAATTTTTTCTCGGTTTGGTTGGTTGACTTGGATCGTCACCATAACGAATCGTGAATGAGTCATAAGCTTCGTGTGATGTGTGTTGCTTGCTATCTTGCCTGCTAGCTCGAGGGACTCCTGCGTTACAACATTTTAATGTGTTATGTCCTTCCATCCCACATCGGCTACAATGCATAACACACCCATGTCTTGAACTTTTTTCTCTTTCATTAGAGATTAAATCACACCCATTACTCGCTTTGGAGGATTATTTTTCTGGGCATTGGGCTTCTCTCTATTAGGGGCCTTAATTTTTGGTTCATCCGAATGTTTCCAAGATATCATACCGTTAAGAGATTTGATGGAGTTGATGTATTGTTTCTTCCAAGTTGAGGCTAAGTAATAATGAGCAAACAAATTATCCGTTTTGTATGTCTTGTTATCCATAACAACAAGAAATGCATGATGACAAGGAATACCGGACAGATCCTACCTCCTATAGCTACAAGTCTTCATCCGCATGTTAATCTTGTATGCTACACCATTTTCTTTTACCTCAAAAATCTCAGTTGGGCCAGTAAATATCATACACCATTTCCTCAGAGGCAATCCCTTACTCACTTTAGGACGCAATTTTCTTTTGTATGAGCCCACCTTCTTCCTCCTAACATCAATTCGGATCATGGCTTATCTCCGCATTGTCTCCAACATCTCAACTAACGGTATCTCTCGTGCTTTTTCAATTGCACTATCATATGACTTGAAGAAGTTATTCAAAGTATCTCCACCATGTTATTTTGAAAAACATGCGACTACAACTTTCTTGATCTCGCTTCATGAATTCCTCGTATATAGCAATTCATAAGTCTTGAGTTTCTCTAGATTGGCTTCATAGTCAGCCATGTTGCAGCTCTCGAAAACTTGCCAAAACAAGCTTTTCCTCTGAGGGTTTTTAGTAATATCTTCTTTAAATTGCCGTAAATGTGTCGTGCACTCATTCAGTGCTTCATTTTTGGTAATTCTTGATCAACAACCTTTAATAATCCCTGTAATCAAAACACACACAGTTTAGATCTTGAAAGCAATCAACGCTAAATTACAAATCACACTTACCTTTTGTCGATCTGATATCAATGGGAAACCTTCGCCATCTCTGAGGTTCAAATCCGTATTTAGCTTTTGTATAAACCAAGTCCAAGTTTCTGTGTTTTCCACATTAACAACTGCCCATGTGAATGGGTAAATCTGATTATTTGCATCTCTCCCGACTGCAGCAAGTAAGTGACCCTTTTGTCAGTTTAGAAAGAAACCGTCTATCCCAAATATTGGTCAGGAGTAGTCTAGCCATGTATCACGTAGTTCAGCAAAACATACGTAAAATCTATCAAACCTCTCGAGAGCAGCATCTCCTACAGCTGATCGTAGCTCAGTACTTGAACATGGATTAGACCTATGACGAAAAATTCAAAACGTGTTTACCGTGCACTTCATTATTAATAACGAAAGATTCATAACATATGCTTAATCCATAATTTCGAAGTTGTAGTCTTTAATCCCTGAATATTGCTCATCATATTATACTTGTATCATGTACAATGCCTTTTTCTATGCCTTCCTACATTTAGCCGCTTTCTCCTCCCGGTACCACTCCGATAACTCATAACCAGCCTTCTCAGTTTCTCCCAATATCGACCAATCGAGTCCAAGATGGAGATCCTCGGTTCAAGTCAGACCTCGCTGCATTGAGATGGTATGTGGCCCAAACAAAAGAGGAGCTCAAGCTTGTAAGCTCTAGGGTCCATAAAGCCACGAGCTTGGTTCCTGACATCGATCGCGTTATCAAAGAAACTTGCAGGACCCCTTTTACCGATCAGATAGCCAATGCGCGTATACGCGATAGTGGCAAGATCTGATTCCCGATCCACGAGGGAAATACAGATCCAAAAGCTCATATTAGATCTTTCCGCCTTGCAATAGCACGATCTTGCTTCACAAAGGAAGAGAAAGAGGCTGACAACTGTAGATTCTTCATCGAAAATTGAAACGTCGCAGCTCTAGAATGGTTTGCGGGGTTAGAAGAAAATTCAATTGATAACTTCACACAGCTTGACTCTGCATTCTTGAAGCAATATCTTATATTCATCGAAACTCAAGCTTTTAAAGCAGACCTTTGAACCCTATCCCAAGGACTCAACGAACCACTTCGAGCCTATATCTCCAAATTCAAAAATAGCAAAACAAGAATATCAAGCTTAAACGACGAAGTAGCCTTAGTAGCTCTCAAAAATGGATTATGGTGTAAATCGAGCTTCAGACAGGAGTTGATCATACACCAACCCGCAACCCCAGACGATGCACTGCATCGCGCATCACGATGGGCAGTTGCCGAATAAGAGCTAGAAACGTTAACTAAACATCACGACGAAGGAAAAGCCTCATCAAGTAAATCCCAGACCAAAACTTATAACGGGAATAAAACTAACAAAAAAGAAGGTTTTAAAGAAAATTTAGGACAACACGTATATGCAGGAAGTAAATCAGAGTCATCTAGAACCAACGACTACGATCTGAAAAAGTATTGCGTGCATCACAAAACGCA
>JAEVFF010000418.1:219124-229205 GCA_018901945.1 Pugionium dolabratum
AAGGAAGAGTCCAATGGCTTCTCAACAACACAAGAGACATCAGAGACTTGGGCTTAGTGGCAAGAGAGGTCAGGGCCCAAAGATTCTTAACCCTACTCCAAGTCGAAGACTAGGAGCAAGGCGCGTGCATGCCAGAAGGACGGCCACCTTCCATTTCTTGGCCATGAGGTAAGTTAAGGTAAGTTTCAATTCGAATATATGCCTCTTTCTGTTTTGCAAGGTAGGATCTAGAATATTTACTTTATTGAGTCAAAGACATTTTAGGAATAGGTCCTTTTTTCGATTATACACTTTTGTATCTTTTCCTTTTGTGCACTTTTGTAAACTTTCCTTTTATTTGTTTGAGTCGACACTAGAAGGTCAAGCTGTCGAGCATATTAATAAGGCTCCTTCCAGCATTGTAGTTCAACAACCTTTTTGCTAATTAATAAAGATCGAATTTTCTTTACAAGTTTTTCTCTCAAAGAAGCTTGTGCGCTTAGAACCTAGTTGAGACCAGCCCTCCTAGCTCTAAGTTTGTGATTTATCACGAGGTTCATCCCCCCTCGTGTGGTTCACTTCACCCCTCCATCGAATACCAACCCAAAAACCCCTATCCAAGAAGTCTAAGGTCGAGTTTCTCACCTAACCTTCTCCAAACAGCCCACACGCATATAAGCCTTGAATCGAGGCTTGTATCATTTTGGTATTTGAGCTTAAAGCTCCTAAACCAGGTTGTTTGTATCCTTTAGCTTGTCTTGTTTCTTGTTCTTGCATTGGTTTAAGTTTCATTCCAGAAAATCAAAAAATAACATCTAAGTTCATCCCGAGTGCATCTAGTTCTTACGTGCATCACTAGGTTCTAGAATCATTCTTGCATTGCTATATTCGACTTTCCTTTTTGTTAGAATCATATTTCTATTATTTTTAAGTTAAATTGAAAGAAAAGAAAAAGAAAAGAAAAGAAAATAGGAAAAATACCAAAAGATTTCGAATTGGATAGCTAGCACTAGTTGTCAAGAAAATTTCCTTTTATTCAAATCTCCATATTTTCGAATTTTCTATTCCTTAGAATTTTCCTTTTTGCATTTTTTTCGAATCCCTTATAAAAAGAAAACTCTCCTAATAATTTAGGAATATCATAACTTGTCTTCTTTCTTTGTAGCACACAATGGCAGAAGAAAATAGAGAAGCAACCGAAGCCATGATGGCCATGTTCACCACCCTCCAAACGCAACTCGCATCCATAAGCGAGAGATTTGAGCGCGTGGAGAGGCCTGTGAGATTCCAGGCCATAAGGCACGTGAGAGCTGAGCAAGACCGTCCTGAGGGTCCTGAGCACCTTAGGACACGGCACAAACAGGAGGAACCCCAGCCAGATGGAGATGAGGACACACAACCTCACAACTATCACCATAGGCCGAGAGGACCTCCATGGCAACCAGAGGCAGAAGATGATGGCTTCGAGCCATATGGTCTTCACCAGAGACCAAGGATGTCTCCTAGACATCATGAGGGTGGAGATGAACACACCTAAAACCGGGTAACTCATCCTGGTGTTAAGCTAACTCCTCCAAGTTTTGCAAGAAAAGTAGACCCCGAAGCTTACCTAGATTGGGAGAGAAGAATGGATCATATCTTTGATCATTACAACCAACCAGGGCCTAGGAGAGTCTCAATGGCAGTAGCACAACTCACGGACAATGCCCTCATCTGGTGGGATCGTGAGGTATCTGACAGAAGGAGGAAAAGAATGAGGCCCATAGACTCATGGGTCGACATGAAAGATGTCATGCGACAAAGGTTTGTTCCACCTTACTTTCATAGGGACTTGCAACGTCGTTTTCGTACTCTTAAGCAGGGTACCAGATCAGTAGAGGAGTACTATGAAGAGTTCGAGAAGCTAAAGAACAGGCTGGAGCTCAATGATGATGAAGAAGCATTGATGGCACAATTCTTGGATGGACTCCAAGAAAGAATCAGCCGCAAGGTGGAAAGGCAAATCTACAATGACTTCAAAGACTTGTTCCACCTATCTGTCCAGGCTGAGCAGCACATCAAACGTAAGAGCCAAGACATCTGCAGCAAGCCTAAGACACCTTGGGCACCAAGCAACATGCCAAGCCCGTAGACAAAGGCAAAGAGCATAGAGATCGAGTCAAGGTTCAAGAGCAAGCCTCCTGAACCCACCCCGTGACCAGAGAGAGCCTGGTAAGTCTTCTAACCCTCAAAGATCACGTGACATAACTTGTTTCAAGTGCAGGGGACGTGGACACATCTCAAGGCAGTGCCCAAACAACCGAGTCATGCTGATTACGGAGGCAGGAGAGTATGAGTCCCAAGATGAAGAGGACTATGAACCAGAAGGAGAGTATGGTGACATTGAGTACTCTGATGTGGGGGAAGTGCTGGTCACTAGACGTATCCTCAGTGCAATGGTGGATCCTTCAGAGACCATCCAAAGGGAGAACATCTTCCACAGCCTTTGCACCATCAAGGGCAAGGTATGTAACCTCATCATAGATGGTGGTTCTTGCACTAACGTTGCTAGTGCATATATGGTTGATAAGCTAGGTCTAGAGAAGACAAGGAATCCTCGACCATATAGACTGAGATGGCTCGATGATGCCATTTAGTGTGGGCAAGTACAAGACCAAGTCGTGTGCGATGTGGTGCCCATGCAAGCTGGCCATCTTCTACTAGGAAGACCATGGCAGTTTGACAAGGAGACCAGGCATGACGGCTGAACCAATCTCTACACTTTCGTGCATGACAAGAGAAAGGTCAGCCTAGCTCCTCTCACACCTGCCCAGGTACATGAGCTTCAACAGCAAATGAGTAAGGAAATGAAGCTCATTAAATCTAATTTTCTCATTCAACCAAGTCATGTCCGGAGAGCTTTAGCCTCGAAGGATCTAATGCTACTAATGGTTTTCAAAGAAGTGTTGAATATAGAGAAAAAACAGGTAGAGCTACCTCCTGAAGTAGCAACTCTCCTCAACAAGTTCCAGGATGTGTTTCCAGAGGAGATACCAGCAGGCTTGCCTCCTTTACGTGGCATAGAACACCAGATCGATCTAGTGCCCGGAGCAGCCCTGCCCAACCGGCCAGCCTACCGGATGAGTCCAGAGGAGTCCAAGGAGCTTGAGAAGCAAGTCAAGGAGCTCCTGGAGAAAGGATATGTTCGAGAGAGCCTCAGTCCATGTGCTGTACCAGTGCTACTAGTGCCCAAGAAGGATGGGACTTGGCGCATGTGCGTGGACTGCCGAGCAATCAACAACATCACAGTCAAGTACCGGCATCCAATACCACAGCTGGATGACATGCTAGATGAGCTGAGTGGAGCCACGGTCTTCTCCAAGATAGACCTCAAAAGTGGATACCACCAGGTAAGAATGAAGGAAGGTGATGAGTGGAAAGACTGCTTTCAAGACAAAGCAAGGGCTCTACGAGTGGACAGTCATGCCATTCGGCTTGACTAATGCCCCAAGCACCTTCATACGCCTTATGAACCAAGTTCTTAGGGCGTACATCAGTAAGTTTGTGGTAGTTTACTTTGATGATATACTAGTTTATAGTAAGTGCCTACGGGAACACCTCACACATCTTGAGATGGTACTTAAAACCCTTCGACAAGAAGAGCTTTATGCCAATCTCAAGAAGTGCATCTTTTGTACTGATAAACTTGTCTTTTTAGGTTTTGTTGTAAGTTCACAGGGCCTACAGGTTGATGAAGAGAAGATTCGAGCCATACAAGAATGGTCAACACCAGGCAACATCAGCCAAGTAAGGAGCTTCCACGGACTGGCCAGCTTCTATAGGAGATTCATGCCCAACTTCAGCAGTATTGCCTCACCATTGATGGCAGTAGTGAAGAAGAACGTGGGATTCAGCTGGGGAGAAGCTCAGGAGAAGGCATTCCAGGCCTTGAAGGACAGCCTTACACATGCACCAGTGCTAGTCCTGCCCGACTTCAACAAGACGTTTGAAGTGGAGTGTGATGCCTCTGGAATAGGCATAGGAGCAGTGCTAACCCAAGGAGGGAGAGCAGTGGCATACTTCAGTGAGAAGCTAGGTGGTGCCTCACTGAACTACCCCACTTATGACAAGGAGCTCTATGCCCTTGTCCGAGCATGGGAGACTTGGCAGCATTACTTGCTGTCCAAGGAGTTTGTGATCCACACTGATCACGAGACTCTCAAACACCTCAGAGGGCAAACCAATCTCAAGAGGAGACATGCCAGGTGGATGGAGTTCATAGAAACCTTCCCGTACATCATCAAGTACAAGAAGGGCAAAGACAATGTGGTAGCCGATGCACTATCAAGGAGGTTTGCCTTGATATCAACCATGGAGGCAAAGGTCCTAGGATTCGAGCACATCAAGACCTATACAAGGATGATCCTGACTTTGCTGAGAGCTACAAGGAGTGTGGCACAGGGAGTCATGGCAAGTTTTACATCCATGAGGGATTCTTGTTCCGAGAGAAAAGGCTGTGCATACCACAAGGATCATTGAGGGAGCTTATCATCCGAGAAGCTCATGGAGGAGGACTCATGGGCCACTTTGGTGTCGACAAGACTCTAGCAGTGGTCAGGGAGCACTTCTACTGGCCACACATCAAGAGGACAGTAGAAGCTCATTGTGCAAGATGCATCACTTGCAAGAAAGCAAAGTCCCGAGTGCAACCTCACAGGTTGTATCTCCCACTGCCCATACCAACACATCCATGGGTGGACATCTCGATGGATTTTGTTCTAGGTCTGCCCAAGATCAACCACAAGGATGCAATCTTTGTAGTGGTGGACAGATTCTCCAAGATGGCACACTTCATCCCGTGTGCCAATGTCAATGATGCCATGCAAACAGCCGAGCTGTTTTTCAAGGAGATAGTACGGCTTCATGGAGTGCCAAGGACCATCGTATCAGACAGGGACACCAAGTTTCTCAGCCATTTCTGGAGGACCCTTTGGAGGAAGCTAGGCACGAAGCTACTCTTCTCTACCACCTGCCATCCTCAAACCGATGGCCAAACTAAAGTTGTCAACAGGACACTATCAACTCTTCTCAGGACTACACTAGGGAAGAACCTCAAGACTTGGGTGGAGTGCCTGCCATTCATAGAGTTCGCTTACAACCGAGCCGTGAACTCAACAACCAAGAAGACACCATTTGAATTAGTATACGGCTTCAACTGATACAAGCCTTGATTCAAGGATGTATGCGCATGGGCTGTTTGATGAAGTTTAGGTGAGAAACTCGACCTTAGACTTCTTGGATAGGGGTTTTTGGGTTGGTATTCGATGGAAAGGTGAAGTGAACCACACGAGGGGTGATGAACCTCGTGATAAATCACAAACGTAGAGCTAGGAGGGCTGGTCTCAACTAGGTTCTAAGCGCACAAGATTCTTAGAGAGAAAACTTGTAGGGAAAAAGTTCTACTTTATTAATAATCAAAAAGGTTGTCGAACTATAATGCTGGAAGGAGCCTTATTAATATGCTCGACAGCTTGACCTTCTAGGGTCGACACAAATAAAGAAAAAGGAAAGTTTACAAAAGTGCACAAAAGGAAAAGATTCAAAAGTGCATAACCGAAAAAGGACCTATTCCTAAAATGTTCTTGACTCAAAAATGTAAAGCATCTAGATCCTACCCTGCAAAACAGAAAGAGGCATATATTGGAATTGAAACTTACCTTAACTTACCTCATGGCCAAGAAATGGAAGGTGGCCGTCCTTGTGGCATGCACGCGCCTTGCTCCTAGTCTTCGACTTGGAGTAGGGTTAAGAATCTTTTGGCCCTGACCTCTCTTGCCACTAAAGCCCAAGTCTCTGATGTCCCTTGTGTTGTTGAGAAGCCATTGGACTCTTCTTTGCATTTTTGGCCCATTGTCCTTAGTCGATCTTCCTCTAGGAGCTTGTCGACCCATAAGCTGAATTTGTGGAAGAGTGCCCTTGATCTGTTTCTTGTCATTGCTCCTTGAGGCACCACTGGTGTAGAAACTTCCTCTAGGTGCATGTCCTGGATCTGGTAGCTCATTTGGTCCGAGTCTTCTTGTGTAAAAGTGGAAATGCGCGTGTACTCGGCTGGATCGGCTGTACCGGCTAGATTGTGCGAGGTACTGGCCCGAATGCCTTCAGGGCCGGCCAAGTTGATCCCGGAGTTGGCGGCATCACCAGGGGGACCGGAGGTGTCATCCACGTCGCCACCAAGTGTGCCAGAAGCTTGGGCCTCTCCGCCGGCAATGCTGGTTGCTCTGGTCCTTGTGGTCGAGGGTCCAGCGGTACTGNGCCCATACCTACACATCCATGGGTGGACATCTCAATGGACTTCGTCCTAGGCCTGCCCAAGATCAACCACAAGGATGCAATCTTTGTAGTGGTGGACAAGTTCTCCAAGATGGCACACTCCATCCCGTGTGCCAATGTCAATGATGCCACGCAAACAGCCGAGCTGTTTTTCAAGGAGATAGTACGGCTTCATGGAGTGCCCAGGACCATCGTATCAGACAGGGACACCAAGTTCCTCAGCCATTTCTGGAGGACCCTTTGGAGGAAGCTAGGCACGAAGCTACTCTTCTCTACCACCTGCCATCCTGAAACCGATGGCCAAACTGAAGTTGTCAACAGGACACTATCAACTCTTCTCAGGACTACACTAGGGAAGAACCTCAAGACTTGGGTGGAGTGCCTGCCATTCATAGAGTTCGCGTACAACCGAGCCGTGCACTCAACAACCAAGAAGACACCATTTGAAGTAGTATACGGCTTCAACCCTCTCACCCCATTCGAGCATTTGAAGTAGCAAACGCCACTACCACCAGCAGAGATGACCAACCTCAACGAAGCATCCAAGGCTGAGTTCATAAGGAAGTGACACCAGAAAGTAGCAAAAACTTGGAGAAGAGGACCGGGCAGTACGTGACTCATGCCAACAAGAGAAGAAAGGAGGTGATCTTTCAACCAGGCGATTGGGTGTGGCTACACCTACGGCAGGAAAGGTTGACCAACCTAAGGAGTTCCAAGCTAGCACCAAGAGGAGATGGACCATTCAGAATGCTGGAGAGGATCAACAACAATGCCTACCGGATCGAGCTCCCATGTGAGTTTAATGAGTCCAATACGTTCAATGTAACTGACTTAGTCCCTTTCCATGCAGATGAACCAGTTTTGAGGTCAAAACCTACTGAAGAGGGAGGGTGATACAAGCCTTGATTCAAGGATGTATGCGCGTGGGCTGTTTGGAGAAGTTTAGGTGAGAAAATCAACCTTAGACTTCTTGGATAGGGGTTTTTGGGTTGGTATTCGATGGAAAGGTGAAGTGAACCACACGAGGGGTGATGAACCTCGTGATAAATCACAAACTTAGAGCTCGGAGGGCTGGTCTCAACTAGGTTCTAAGCGCACAAGCTTCTTTGAGAGAATAACTTGTAAAGAAAATTCGATCTTTATTAATTAGCAAAAAGGTTGTCGAACTACAATGATGGAAGGAGCCTTATTAATATGCTCGACAGCTTGACCTTCTAGGGTCGACCCAAATAAGAAAAGGAAAACTTACAAAAGTGCACAAAAGAAAAAGATACAAAAGTGTATAATCGAAAAAGGACCTATTCCTAAAATGTCTTTGACTCAATAAAAGTAAATATTCTAGATCCTACCCTGCAAAACAGAAGAAGGCATATATTCGAATTGAAACTTACCTTAACTTACCGCATGGCCAAGAAATGAAAGGTGGCCGTCCTTGTGGCATGCACGTGCCTTGCTCCTAGTCTTCGACTTGGAGTAGTGATACAAGCCTTGATTCAAGGATGTATGAGCGTGAGCAGTTTGGAGAAGTTTAGGTGAGAAACTCGACCTTAGACTTCTTGGATAGGGGTTTTTGGGTTGGTATTCGATGGAAAGGTGAAGTGAACCACACGAGGGGTTATGAACCTCGTGATAAATCACAAACTTAGAGCTAGGAGGGCTGGTCTCAACTAGATTCTAAGCGCACAAGATTCTTGAGAGAAAACTTGTTGGGGAAAAAAGTTCTATCTTTATTAATATCAAAAAGGTTGTCGAACTACAATGCTGGAAGGAGCCTTATTAATATGCTCGACAGCTTGACCTTCTACGGTCGACCCAAATAAGAAAAGGAAAACTTACAAAAGTGCACAAAAGGAAAAGATACAAAAGTGTATAATCGAAAAAGGACATATTCCTAAAATGTCTTTGACTCAATAAAGTAAATATTCTAGATCCTACCCTGCAAAATAGAAAGAGTCATATATTCGAATTGAAACTTACCTTAACTTACCTCATGGCCAAAAAATGGAAGGTGGCCGTCCTTGTGGCATGCACGCGCCTTGCTCCTAGTCTTCGACTTGGAGTAGGGTTAAAAATCTTTGGGCCCTGAACTCTCTTGCCACTAAAGCCCAAGTCTCTGATGTTCCTTGTGTTGTTGAGAAGCCTTTGGACTCTAATTTGCTCTTCTGGCCCATTGTCCTTAGCTGCTCTTCCTCTAGGAGCTTGTCGCCCCATAAGCTGAATTTGTGGAAGAGTGCCCTTGATCTGCTTCTTGTCATTGCTCCTTGAGGTACCACTGGTGTAAAGACTTCCTCTAGGTGCATGTCCTGGAGCTGGTAGCTCATTTGGTCCGAGTCCTCTTGTGTAGAAGTGGAAATGCGCGTGTACTCGGCTGGATCGGCTGTACCGGCTTGATTGTGCGAGGTACTGGCCGGAATGCCTTCAGGACCGGCCAAGTTGATCCCGGAGTCGGTGGCATCACCAAGGGGACCGGCGGTGTCATCCACGCCGCCACCAAGTGTGCCGGAAGCTTGGGCCTCTCCGCCGGCAATGCTGGTTGCTCTGGTCCTTGTGGTCGAGGGTCCGGCGGTACTGCTTGGGCCGGCAGGCGTGCCAGATGGTCCAGCTGTCTCGGGCAAGCTTCGTGGTCGGCCAGTCTGGTCTCCTGACTGGATGTACGACCTGGTGTCCTCATCATTCCCTCCCTCTTCAGTAGGTTTTGTCCTCAAAACTGGTTCATCTGCATGGAAAGGGGCTAAGTCAGTAACATTGAACGTATTTGACACATTAAACTCACCTGGGAGCTCGATCCGGTAGGCATTGTTGTTGATCCTCTCGAGCACTCTGAATGGTCCATCTCCTCTTGGTGCTAGCTTGGAACTCCTTAGGTTTGGGAACCTCTCCTGTCGTAGGTGTAACCACACCCAATCGCCTGGTTGAAAGATCACCTCCTTTCTTCCCTTGTTGGCATGAGTCACGTACTGTCCGGTCCTCTTCTCCAAGTTTTCTGCTACCTTGTGGTGTAATCTCCTTATGAACTCTGCCTTGGATGCTCTGTTGAGGTTGGTCATCTCAGCTGGTGGTAGTGGTGTTTGCTCCAATGGGGTGAGAGGGTTGAAGCCGTATACCACTTCAAATGGTGTCTTCTTGGTTGCTGAGTGCACGACTCGGTTGTAAGCGAACTCTATGAATGGCAGGCACTCCACCCAAGTCTTTAGGTTCTTCCCTAGTGTAGTTCTGAGAAGAGTCGATAGTGTCCTGTTGACAACTTCAGTTTGGCCATCGGTTTGAGGATGGCAGGTGGTAGAGAAGAGTAGCTTCGTGCCTAGCTTTCTCCAAAGGGTCCTCCAGAAATTGCTGAGGAACTTGGTTTCCCTGTCTGATACGATTGTCCTTGGCACTCCATGAAGCCGTACTATCTCCCTGAAGAACAGCTCAGCTGTTTGTGTGGCATCATTGACATTGGCACATGGAATGAAGTGTGCTATCTTGGAGAATCTGTCCACCACTACAAAGATTGCATCTTTGTGGTTGATCTTGGGCAGACCTAGAACAAAGTCCATTGAGATGTCCACCCATGGATGTATAGGTATGGGCAGCGGGAGATACAACCCGTGAGGTTGCACTCAGGACTTTGCCTTCTTGCAAGTGATGCATCTTGCACAATGAGCTTCTACTGTCCTCTTGATGTGTGGCCAGTAGAAGTGCTCCTTGACCACTGCTAGATCTTGTCGACACCAAAGTGGCCCATGAGTCCTCCTCCATGAGCTTCTCGGATGATAAGCTCCCTTAGTGATCCTTGTGGTATGCACAGCCT
>JAEVFF010000419.1:0-69188 GCA_018901945.1 Pugionium dolabratum
CGTGATGCCATGCATTATGCTTCATTTATACGCATTTACTCACAACAAGAACACATCCAATTCCCGACAGCCAGGTTTGTCGGAAATCCGTTGGTAATACCTATTCCCGACAATTTTCCGAGAATAAATGTCCGTCGGGACTATTTTGTCAGAAAAAATTTCCGTTGGGAAAGGATCGGTAATATCCGACGGAAAGACAATGGGTAAACACCATCGGAAATTACCGACGGATATTCGATGGACCGCTTTTGTTGGAAACTTCCGACGAAAAGACAATGGAGTGGCGTCGTCGAAAAACTCCGACGGATATTCGATGGACATCTTTGGTCGGAACTTCCCGACGTAGTTGCGATGAACTGTTTTCCGATGATAATTACCATCGGGAATGTGAACGATGATGTATCCTGATGGTTTTCACCCGTCGGGAGTTAGCCGACATATTTCCGACGGAATCGTTCGTCGGAAATTACCGACGACTGCATTCGTCGGAAATTACCAAGTAATTGAAAAAAATTTAAATATTTATTTTTTTAAAATTATTCATTAAATTTTTAAAATAATAAAAATATTAAAAGAATTAGTATTTAAATTAAATTTAATTAATATTTTGAAATATTTTTAAAAAATGATAATGCAATTAATTAAAATAATATTCTAATTATAAATATAATGATTAAACAATTATTTTAAAATTCAAATTACATCGGAGGGAGAGGAGGAGAAGGAGGAGAAAAATTATCGAAAAACTTGTTTCGCATCATTTCTACAATTTTTGAGATTATTCATCTCTATTTGCATAGGCGCCATTTGTTCTTTTTGTTGTTCATTCTCCTTGTTTCTAGCTGCAGATGTTGCGCCACCAGTATTTGCAACTCTCCCGAGTCATGGATGACGACCTTTAAAAAATGGTACTTCCTGTAAAAACAAAAAAAATATTATTAGAAAGGTATTATAATATTAAATTTAAAAATAAAATAAAAACTTCAAATTTACATCAAGAACGAAACGGTTAATCTCATAACGAGGCGATTCGGTGACCGAAGATGAAGAACCAACTACTGGGTTAAATTATTATTTTGTTCATTTTTACTTTTTCGATGATCTCACTAATGAGACCATCTTGGATACGACCAATCTTTTTGTTCGTGTGGACGGTCTCGAGAAGTTGCAACTGATCTGGAAGCGCTCCAATTTCTTGCGCCTAAAAGTAAAACAATTCTAAATTAATAATTTAAAATTTTTCAATTAATAATAAATAAAATTAATATAATAATTAATTTACCAATTGATCGGCTCATTTCAGAAAACTAGTCGATCTGACATTGTGAATGTAAATGTCTTTGCCTCCTCGGTCGCTCTTCCAGTTTCTTGAATTAGTTCTCGGGATGACCTCAGCGCTAGAAGATTCCTAATAACGAATAAAGTCATTCCAAACCGACTCATTCAACCATCTTGGTTTATCTTTTCCCTTTTTCTATTTTTGTTTCCACTCGTTCATGTGGCGGGAAAATTGTATTGCAACCTCTTTTTAAAAAGCTTCTTCCACCAATTTTGTGTTCATGGGATCCCATGTAAATTCTTGCTACAAAATTTACTTATATGTTACTAAAAAATATTATGAAAAACTATTTAAAACAATTATATATTTAAAAATAAATTAACGTACCGTAAACGTCCTGAACCAAATCTGACGTTTTTCGTATGGAATATCTCTAAATTTGGTATATGGTTTGTTCAAAAAAGAATAAAGCATCTTTAATATAGATTTTCTTATTCCGTTGTTTGAAATGCCAAATCTACGAATTTTTATTAGAATAGCGTTAAAATAATTATTTTAAATATAATTATAAAAATTTAATTTACCATGTTGAGTTTCCTTGATATCTCGGATCGAGAAATGTAAGAAGTTCACGACCAGACTGTTGAACCAATTTTTCAATTGTCATTGGTCGAAAAGAATCATTTGCATATTCTGGAACTTGAGTTGGTATACAACTCGTAGTCGACGACTCACCATATCTTTAGTACTCTTGATACGACCTATGATTACGATATTTTATCAATATATCTACATTTACTATTTACTATTTTCTTTTCGAAATATTAAATTATTTAAAATAATAATCAATTATTTTTTTATTTTCATAATTTTGACAAAATCAACGTCTAATATTTAGATTTTTTCCAAATAGATCAAAACCGAAACATAGACGAAACTAATATCATCAATAATTTTATATTTCTCAAACTATAATTATTTTTTGTAAAATTATTATAAAACTAAAATTAATTTAAAAAAATAAAAACTTAAACTTAAATATACTAAATATAAACTAATAATTTTTAATATTTATGATATTTTTGTAAAAAGGTAATTTTAATAATATTTAAATAAAAGTTTATTAATAGTTTTTAAAATAATTTTGAATGATATTTATTGGTTTTTGTATGATATTTATTTAACGAATTAAATAAAAAATGCTAAAAATATTACAAATCCAGTCAAAGAATTCTGATCAGAGGTTTTATATGAGAATTTGAGGTTGCTCAAAGAGTACAGCATTGAGTTAGAGATGGCAACTAGAAAAGAAAGTAGATGACTCAAATATCACACAGTTTTATATATATCGCACAGTTTACATACAATAGTTCGCCAAGATAACAACAAATAAGTGGGTATTTCATTGGCATTATATATCTGAAAATATGGTCATACAATTCATGAGCCATATAGCTGTTCCACCGATTGTAAAACAACACGCGGATAAACAACATACAGAAAACTACAAACGAGTTGGATAACAAGTTTAGTTGACCAAAATCATATAAGCCGTAACTTAACATCTCAGAGCAAGCTTTGAATACTACTACCACAATATGAGAATCTGTGTAAAAGATTCTACGGTTGCACGATTGGCAAACAATCTGATTTGAATTATTAAAAAACTTACATGATTATATGAGTTTCTACGACGGCGTACGGCAGGAGTCGAAGATACGCAGAACAGAAGGAGATCGAGAAATGTTAGAGAGAAAGAAGAAAAAATGGTCGTAGGTTGTATTAGATATTTCCGACGGCAATTTCCATCGGGATCCGTCGGAAACATCAGAAATATTTTTGCGAAAGCCCGCGTGGGGAATTACAATTCCCGCATAAAATTAAAAACCGTCGGAAATCCGACGGATGTTTTAAAACCTTTGCATGTTCGACAAATAGGCTGTCCACGTTGCAATGATGGTTTTCCAATGGTGTTCCGACGGCCTTCCGACGTCCTTACCAAAGCCGTCGGAAATCCGTCGGGTGAGGAAATCAATATTTCAAAAAATTATATCTTTGCAGGTAAATTTATAAATAAATTCATATATTAGATGATTTTCCGATGGTTTTCCAACGGTAATACCAAAGCTGTCAGAAATCCGTCAGAGGAGGAAATAAATACTTCGATAAATATGTATTTCTGCAGATAAATTTAAAAATAAATTTATAAATTAGAAGACTGTCGACATTAATAAATTTACAGTTCTATAGTAAAAAGTATATGATATGTTAACATTATTTTCTAAAATTTAAAAACCAAAAAAAAACAATTGTCTTAATTGTCTATAATTAATTTAAAATTTGTATCTCTTTTACCTTTAAAGTAATAGAAATGTCACGTCAGCAATTAAGAAAGGTGTATCAAAGAAAAGTTCTGCGTTTATTTACAATAATTTTTGATTTAGTATAATTTATTTTAATTATAATAATCTGAAATGATGTATCAGGAAAAAATAAAGTATGGTGGAAAAAAATAAAACATTATTATCACAAATTTAATCTGAATTTGGTGAACATTCTGAATTAGCTGAATTTTGGTCGTCAAACTCGCCAATCTCTTCTTATGAATCTTGAAACACGTTGTAATATTCGTTCGTGGTGTCATCAACAACAAGATTAACTTCAATAGAAGTATTTATGGAACCTAAGTTACCAATTGTGGTTTGTTGCATAGGATCTTGTTCTGTAATACCACACACAATTCCTCTAGGATGTACAGAGGTCACTGTAATCCAAGGATCTTGTTTGTTTCTCACACGAAGATATCGAATGTAACAAACCTGGTCCACTTGTGATGCAAGTATAAAATGATCATATTTTCGATGTCGCTTACGAGAGTAGACAGATGTAACACCGAATTCGTTTTCACATTGACCAATGACAGGGTCATACCAGTCACAATAGAACACAATACACCTCAAATCAATCATTATTGGATAGTTAACTTCTAATATTTCACAAAGAACACCGTTGTATACAATTTCTTCCGATTGAGATGATACACCATAATTACAAGTTTTTTTGTGAATTTCCTTCGTGGTGACTCTTAAAAGCATATCCACGAGTGCAATACATTGGATAGGATTTCGCAGTAAATGTAGGACCACTCACCAGCTCAACTAACCACGTGGAAAACGTTATCCCCCTAGAAGGACCTGTAGTAACCTACAAAATCATTAAATGTAGTCAATTATAAATATATCTATAAATAGGAAACTAATATTGAAAATTACATAATTGTGGTAACACTAACATAAAAATGCAATCATCTTGAAAATTCGCTTTTTTTAAGTTCGACCAACTCATTCTCTGTGTAATCTGAATAATGAACACGTATTTGTTCCATGTATATCCTGTTAATTATGAACAAAATAATTAACAATAAATTATAATAACAATTAAAAACAAAATTTAATTGAATGTACATTTCATATTCCAAATTGTCATCGCAATTTGTCAAAATATACAAATGCAAGTGATTGTGTTCCTCCTTAGATAGGCGTCGCGTCTTCCCTTTTCCACTTAAACGTCTAATTTGTGCAAATATTTCTGGCACATACACTGGATTGCTTGGTTTTTCTCCTCCATCATCATGTCGTGCAGGTCGTCTATTTTTTGTTTGGACTTGCGATGGAAAATAGTAGCTGGCGAAGTTAGATGTTTCTTTATTAATACTTTGTCCGACGATTGAACCTTCAACCCTGGCAAGATTTTTAACTTTTTTTAGGTGGAACATATATCTCTCAAAAGGATACATTCATCGGTACTGAACATGTCCTCTAGGCGGTGCTTCTCTAGGGAGGTGAATAGAAAGATGCTTCATAACATCAAAAATGCTGGTGGAAATATTTTCTCCATATCACAAATGAGAACCGGTATTTTTCGTCCAAATTTCGGATATCGTCTGCACTAAGTGATCTTATACATAAATATCAGAAAAGCACTAATCCCTACATAAAAAATATTTTAATGAAATTATGATTATTTAAATAAAATAATGTAAACGTATCTACAACTGCTCCGTGGACGTTTTTAGGCAGAAGATTGCTAAAGGCAAATGGGAATAGTCTTTGCATGGCAACATGACAATCATGACTTTTCATCCCTGAAAATTTGCCTTCAATAGTATCGACACAATTACAAAGATTAGATGCGTATCCATCTGGAAATTTGACACTATGCTTACTCCAGTCAAAGAATTATAAATATACTGCTCGCATCAAGAAGTTCTGTTGGTTGGAAACATCGAATGCTTCGCCACCATTTTCCCACAATATTTTTAACTCATGAATTAGTGGCTGCAAGAAAATATCAAGCGATCTCTTAGGATGCTCTGGGCCAGGGACGAGAATTGTTAGAAACAAAAACTCTCGTTTCATGGAGAATGAAGGAGGCAAATTATAAGGTGTAACGATAACTGGCCACAACGAGTATTGCCTCTCATGCTTTCCAAAAGGGTTGAATCCATCTGTAGATAACCCGAGGTATAAGTTTCTAGGCTCATATGCGAAACTAGGATAAACCAGTTGAAAATGTTTCCATGCTTCTGCATCCGAGGGATGCACAATTTCTCCATTTGAATTATGTTCTGCATGCCATCTCATAGGTTTTGCCGTGTGTTCATATTGATATAACCTCTTTAACCTCTCTTTTAATGGCAAATACCACATCCGTTTATGCGGAATAGGTACTCTGCCACTTGTCTCTTGAAATCGAGGTTTGTGACAAAATCGGCACTTCATGCGGTTTTCATCATTTCTCCAATAGATCATGTAGTTATCAAGACATACATTGATCATCTGATATGGCAATCCAAGACCATCTACAAATTTTTGAACCTCGTATTATGAAGCAGGTACAATATTATCTTCGGGTAATATATCTCTAACAAAATCATCTATCGCATTCACACAATCTTTAGCCAAGTTGAAATCTGTCTTTATCGTCATCAACCTGTTTGCAGCAGATAAAGTCGATAATTCATCTCTACATCCTTTATACAAAGGCTGCTTGGATGCATCTAACATATCAAAAAATTTCTGGGATTCCAAATTAGGTTCCTCTATTCTGCTAATAT
This sequence comes from Pugionium dolabratum, assembly GCA_018901945.1. Classification (NCBI taxonomy): domain Eukaryota; kingdom Viridiplantae; phylum Streptophyta; class Magnoliopsida; order Brassicales; family Brassicaceae; genus Pugionium; species Pugionium dolabratum. Next base: position 6,396 of record JAEVFF010000419.1, read on the forward strand.
CTTCAATGTATGATGCTCTTTGTTCACGAAATGCATCATTCACCATCTGAACAGTACCTTCGTTTATATTAACTTGTGATGCGGTTCCTCTATCCTAACATTAGTACTATTTAACCTTTTTGAAGTACTACCATAATATTGCATCATCGCATCAGTTTCTCTATGTTAATACCAAATTTTCTAACCCGGCATAAATCCAGTCCTATACAAATGATTATGTACTTCTCTAACAAAGATTAATCTATAATTTCGACATTTAATACATGGACAATACATTTTACCGTATTCCGATGTCATGCTATTGTTTGATGCAAATGTCATAAACTCTTCAATACCTTACGCAAATTCATCAGTCAATTCCCCGTTGTTGAATCATATCGAGATTTATCCATCCACGATCGAAAATATTCATAAGAACCCGAAGAAGAGAATTTTTAAGAGTTTTTGTTTTGGTGAAATTGTGAAAGAGCATAGGGTATTTATAGTGAAAATTAGAAGATTATCACGAATTTTAAAAAAAATTATTACGAATTTTTAACAGATTATTACAAATTTTTAACAAAATATTATGAATTTTTAACAGATAATCACAAACTTTTAATTTTTTATTCTTAAAAATATTCCCTTTTCCGATGGAATTCCGATGGTTTCCAACCATGGCCGGATAATCATAAATTTTTAATAGATTATTCTTTATTTTCCGACGGATTTCCGTCAGATTCTCACCACAGTTGGATAATCAGAAATTTTAAATAGATTATTCTTCAGTTGCCGACGGATTTCCCACGGTTTCCGACCATGGTCGGATATTTCCACCGACTAACCAACGATAATCGACGTCAGCCCATCGGTATATTCCCGACGGATTCCCGATGGATGGCAAAAACAACATTCCATCGGGAAGTCGTCGGAATAAACCCAATGGTTTGAATTTCATCGGTAACTTGCGACGGTTTCTAGAGGATATCCCGACGACAACCCATTCGTCCGAAAATGGACGGAAAGCCATCAGGTTTTACCATTGATTTCCCGATGGTGGTGCAGGCGTCGAGAATTACCGACGGAACCTTGACGAAGTACGTTCCCTCGGTATTGTCGGAAAACCGTCGCTCTTGCGTTGGAAAATTCTGACGGTTTTATTAATGTTTTTATGTCGTGACTTAATGAGCACCAATGATCAGTTTAGAAAGATCACTTTAACTGGCTGATCAACTTAAAATCTCGGCACTAAATCGTCCACAACTTTTGATTTATAGCTCAGAATGACACGAATCCAAAACCCACGTTAAACTAGTTCAATTTTCTATACTTTGGCAAAGTTATAGACGGATATTGAGAAGAAAAAGCCTCTAACTCATCCAATCTATCCAAAACTGCGTGGTGTCATGCATTATATTTCATTTGTAAGTTTTTTTATCAATGAGCACCAATGATCAGTTAAGAATGATCATTTTAACTCGCTGATAAACTTGACATGTGCGCACTAAATCATCTGTAACTTTTGATTTAAAGCTCCGAATGACACGAATTCAATGCCCACGTTAAACTAGCTCAATTTTGTATATTTTGACTAAGTTTAAAGATACGAAAAAGCGTCCAAGTAATTCAATCTATTCCGATCTCCGTGATGCCATGCATTATGCTTCAATTATAAGTCTTTCCTTAATGAGCACCAATGATCAGTTTAGAATGATTACTTTAACTGGCCGATCATTGGCATCATTTCTAAGTCTTTACTCAATAAGTAACCCAATCTATCTCGAACGTGATCCTCCGCTTTATGCTTCATTTCTAAGCCTTTACTCAATAAGCACCAATGATCTGTTTAGATTGATCATTTTAACTGCCTGATCAACTTGACATGTGTGCACTAAATCGTCCATAACTTTTGATTTATAGCTCATAATGACACGAATCCAATGCCCATGTTAAGCTAGATCAATTTTCTATATTGTGACAAAATTTGAGACAAAAATAGATACGAGCAAGCGACCATGTAATCCAATCTATCCCGAACTGTATGATGCCATGTATTATGCTTCGTTTATAAGCTAGTTCAATCTTTTATACAGAGAAAAAAATTTGAGACATAAATTGATATGACAAAGCGTCTAAATAATCCAATCTAATCAAAACTGCGTGATGCTCTACATTTTCACCATTTATAAACCTTTACTCAATGAGCACCATTGATCAGTTTAGAATGATCATTTTAACTAACCGATCAACTTGAAATATCCCCAATAAATCATCCGTAACTCTTGATTTAGAGCTCAGAATGACATGAATCCAATGCCCACGTTAAACTAGCCCAAATTTGTATATTGTGCTAAAATTTGAGACAGAAATAGATACGACAAAGCGTCCAAAAAATCCAATCTACCTGAACTGCGTGATGCCATGCATTATGCTTCATTTATAAGCTTTTACTCAACGAGCACCAATGATGAGTTAAGAATGATCATTTTAACTACCAGATCTATTTGACATGTCCACACTAAATTGTCCCTAACTTTTGATTTAGAGCTCAGAATAACACGAATCCAATGCCCACGTTAATGTAGCTCAATTTTCTATATTTTTCCAAAATTATACACAGAAATAGAGGCAACAAAGCGTCCAAGAAATCCAATCTATCCAAAACTGCGTGATGCCATGCATTATGTTTCATTTATAAGCTTTTACTCAATGAGCACCAATGATCAGTTAATAATGATAATTTTAACTGGCTGATCAAATTGACATGTCCGCACTAAATCGTTAGTAACTTTTGATTTAGAGTTCAGAATGACACGAATCCAATACCCACGTTATGCTAGCTAAATTTTCTATATTGTGACAAAATTTAGACAAAAATAGATACGACCAAGCGTCCAAGTTATCCAATGTATCCCAAAGTGTGTGATGCCATGCATTGTGCTTCATTTATAAGCTTTTACTCAATGAGCACCAATGACCAGTTAAGAATTATCATTTTAACTGGCCGATCAACTTGACATGTCCACACTAAATCATCCATAACGTTTGATTTAGAGCTCATAATGAAACAAATACATTGCCCACGTTAAGTTAGCTCCATTTTCTATATTTGACAAAATTATATACAAAAATAGAGACGACAAAGCATCCAAGTAATCCAATCTATCCAAAACTGCGTGATGTCATGCATTATGTTTCATTTATAAGCTTTTACTCAATGAGCACCAATGATCAATTAAGAATGATAATTTTAACTGGCTGATCAACTTGACATGTCCGCACTAAATCGTGAGTAACTTTTGATTTAAAGTTCAGAATGACACGAATCCAATGCCCACGTTAAGCTAGCTCAATTTTCTATATTTCGACAAAATTATAGAAAGAAATAGAGTCGCCAAAGCGTCCAAGTAATCCAATATATCGCGAACTGCGTGATGTCATGCATTATGCTTCACTTATAAGCTTTTACTTAATGAGCAGCAATGATCAGTTAAGCATGATCATTTTAACTGGCCGATCAACTTGACATGTCCGCAATAAATCATCCATAACTTTTGATTTAGAGCTAACAATGACACGAATACAATCACCACCTTTTGGTAGCTCAATTTTTTATATTTTTACGAAATGATAGACAAAAATAGAGATGACAAAGCGTCCAAGTAATCCAATCTATCCCGAACCGCATGATACCATGCAATATGCTTCATTTATAAGCTTTTATTCAATGAGCACTAATGATCAGTTAAGAATGATCATTTTAACTGGACGATCAACTTGACATGTCCGCAATAAATCGTCTGTAACGTTTGACTTGGAACTCCGAATGACATGAATCCAATCCCCTTGTTAAGCTAGCTCAATTTTCTATATTGAGACAAAATAGATACGACAAAGCGTCTAAGTAATCCAATCTATCTCGAACTGCATGATGCTCCACATTATGCTTCATTTATAAGTCTTTATTCAATGAGCACGAATGATCAATTTAGAATGATCATTTTAACTTGCCGATCAAGTTGACATGTCTCCGCTAACTCTTGCATAACTTTTGATTTATAGCTCATAACGACACGAATCCAATGTCCACATTAAGCTACCTCAATTTACTATATTATGACAAGATTTGAGACAAAAATTGATAAGACGAAATGTCCAAGTAATCCAATCTATCCCAAACTTTGTGATGCCATGCATTATGCTTCGTTTGTAAGCCTATACTCAATAAACACCAATAATCAGTTTAGAATGATCATTTCAACAGGCCGATCAACTTGACATTTCTGCACTAAATCGTCCATAACTTTTGATTTATAACTCATAATGATACGAATCCAGTGCCCACGTTAAACTAGCTCAATTTTCTATATTCTGACAAAATTTTAGACAAAAATAGATACGACCAAGCGTCCAAGTAATCCAATCTATCCTGAATTGCGTGATGCCATGGATTATGCTTCGTTTATAAGGTTTTACTCAATGAGCACCAATGATAAGTTAAAAATGATCATTTTAATTGGCTGATCAACTAGACTTGTCCGCACCAAATCATCTCTAACTTTTGATTTAGAGCTCAGAATGACACGAATCTAATGCTCACGTTAATATAGCTCAATTTTCTATATTTTGACAAAATTATAGATAGAAATAGAGAAAACAAAGTGTCCAAGTAATCTAATATATCCCGAACTGCGTGATGCCATACATTATGCCTCATTTATAAGCTCTTAGTCAATGGGCTCCCATGATCAGTTAAAAATTATCATTTTAATCGGACGATCAACGTGACATGTCCGCACTAAATCCTCTGTAACTTTTGATTTAGAGCTTCAGATGACACGAATCCAATGCCCACGTTAACCTACCTCAATTTTTTATATTGTGACAAAATTTGAGACAAAGTAAGATATGACAAAGCGTATAAGTAACCCAATCTATCTCGGACTGCGTGATCCTCTGCATTATGCTTCATTTCTAAGCCTTTACATAATAAGCACCAATCATCGGTTTAGAAAGATCATTTTAACTAGCTGATCAACTTGACATGTGTACACTAAATCGTCCATAAATTTTGATTTATATCTAAAAATGACACGAATCCAATGCCCATGTTAAGCTAGCTCAATTTTCTATATTGTAAAAAAAATTTGAGAAAAAAATAGATATGACAAAGCGTGCAAATAATCCAATCTATCCAAAATTTCGTGATGCTCTGCATTTTGCAACATTTATAAGCCTTTACTCAATGGGTACCAATGATCAGCTTAGAATGATCATTTTAATTGGTCGATCAACTTGATATGTCCACACTAAATCGTCTGTAACTCTTAACTTAGAGCTCAGAATCACACGAATCTGTTGCCCATGTTAAACTAGCTCAATTTTGTATATTGTGCCAAAATTTGACACAGAAATAGATACGACAAAACGTCCAAGTAATCTAATCTATCCCAAACTGCGTGATGCCATGCATTATGCTACATGTATAAGCATTTTCTCCATGAGCACCAATGATGACTTAGGAATGATCATTATAACTGGTCGATCAACTTGATATGTCCGCACTAAATCGTCTATATCTTTTGATTTAGAGCTCAGAATGACACGAATCCAATGCCCAGATTAAAGTAGCTCAATTTTCTATATTTTGACATTATTATAGACAGAAATAGCGATGACCAAGCGTCCAAGTAATCCAATCTATCCCAAACAGTGTGATGCCATGCATTATGATTCATTTATAAGCTTTTAATAAAGGAGAACCAATCATCAGTTAAGAATGATCATTTTAACTGGACGATCAACTTGACATGTCCGCATTAAATCGTCCATAACTTTGGATTTAGAGATCTGATTGACACGAATTCAATGCCCACGTTAAGCTAGCTCAATTTTCTATACTGTGAGAAAATTTAAGATAAAAATAGAGACGACAAAGAATCCAAGTAATTCAATACATCCCTAACTGTGTGATGCTCAACATTATGATTCATTTATAAGCCTTTACTCAATGAGTAAGAATGACCAGTTTAGAATGATCGTTTTAACTAGCCGATCAACTTGACATGTCTGCACTAAATCGTCCGTAACTTTTGATTTAGAGCTCAGAATGACATGAAACCTATGCCCACATTAAGGTAGCTCAATTTTCTATATTTTGACAAAATTATAGACAGAAATAGAGACGGCCAAGTGTCCAAGTAATCCAATATATCCCAAACTGTGTGATGCCATGCATTATGCTTCATTTATAAGCTTTTACTCAAATAGCACCAATGATCAGGTAAGAATGATCATTTTAACTGGCCGATCAACTTGACATGTTCACACTAAATCGTCTATAACTCTTTAGAGCTCAGAATGGGACGAATCCAATACCCACATTAAGGTAGCTCAATTTTCTATATTTTGACAAAATTATAGACAGAACTAGTGACGACTAGCATCCAAGTAATCCAACCTATCCCGAACTGTGTGATGCCAGGCATTATGCTTCATTTATAAGCTTTTAATCAATGAGCACCAATGATCAGTTAAAAATGATCATTTTAACTGGACGATCAACTTGACATGTCCGCACTAAATCGTCCGTAATTTTTGATTTAGAGCTCCGAATGACATGAATGCAGTGCCCACGTTAAGCTAGCTCAATTTTCTATATTGTGACAAAATTTGAGACAAAAATAGATAAGACAAAGCGTCGAAGTAATTCAATCTATCCGGAATTGTGTGATGCTCTACATTATGCTTCATTTATTAGCCTTTAATCAATGAGTACGGATGATCAGTTAAGAATTATTATTTTAACAAGTCGATCAACTTGACATGTGTGCAATAAATTGTCCGTTCACTTTTGAATTAAGGTAGCTCATTTTTCTAGATTTTGACAAAATTATAGACAGAAATACAGATGACCAAGCATCCAAGTAATCCAATCTATCCCGAACTCTGTGATGTCATGCATTTTGCTTCATTAATAAGCTTTTAATCAATGAGCACCAATGAACAGTTAAGAATGATCATTTTAAATGGACGATCAACTTGACATGTCCGCACTAAAGCGTCCGTAACTTCTGATTTAGAGCTCTGAATGACACGAATCCATTGCCCACGTTAAGCTAGCTCAATTTCCTATATTGTGACAAAATTTGAGAAAAAGTGGATACGAAAAAGCGTCCAAGTAATCTAATCTATCCCGAACTGCGTGATGCTCTTCATTATGCTTCATTTGTAAGAGTTTACTCAATAAGCAAAAATGATCAGTTTAGAATGATCATTTTAACTGCCCGATCAACTTGACATGTCTGCACTAAATCGTCCGTAACTTTTGATTTAGAGCTCAGAATAACACGAATCTAATGCACACGTTAAGATAGCTCAATTTTTTATATTTTTGACAAATATATAGACAGAAATAGAGACAACAAAGCGTTCAAGTAATCCAATATATCCCAAACTGCGTAATGTCCTCCATTGTGCTTCATGTATAAGCCTTTAATATATGAGCACCAATGATCAGTTAAGAATGATCATTTTAACAGGACGATCAACTTGACATATCCGCACTAAATCGTCCTTAACTTTGGATTTAGAGCTCCAAATGACATGAATCCAATGCCCAAGTTAAGTAGCTCAATTTTCTATATTGTGACATAATTTGAGAAAAAGTAGATAGGACAAAAAGTCCATGTAATCCAATCAATCGTGAACTGCGTGTTGCTATGCATTATGGTTTCATTTGTAAGCCTTTACTCAATAAGTACCAATGATCAATGAATGATCATTTTAACTGGCCAACAACTTGACATTTCTGCACTAAATCGTTCATAACTTTTGATTTATAGCTCATAATGACACGAATTCAATACCCACAATTTACTATATTGTGACAAAATTTGAAACAAAAATAGATCACGAATTGGGTGATACCATGCATTATGCTTGTTTTATAAGCTTTTACTCAATGAGCACCAATAATCAGTTAAGAATGATCATTTTAACTGACCGATCAACTTGACATGTCCGTACTAAATCAACAATAACTTTTGATGTAGAGCTCAGAATGACACGAATCCGATGCCCACATTAAGGTTGCTCAATCTTCTATATTTTGAAAAACTTAATAGACCGAAATAGAGGCGAGCAAGCGTCCAAATAATCCAATCTATCCAAAACTATGTGATGATGTGCATTATTTTTCATTTATAAACTTCGACACAATGAGCACCAATGATCAGTTAAGAATGATCATTATAACTGCCTGATTAACTTGACATGTCCGCACTAAATCAACTGTAAATTTTTATTTATAGCTCTGAATGACATGAATCCAATGCCACGTTAAGCTAGCTCAATTTTCTAAATTTTGACAAAATTTGAGAAAAAATTAGATACGAAAAAGTGTCCAAGGAATCAAATCTATACCAAACTGTGTGATGCTCTGTATTATGCTTCATTATCAAATCTATACCAAACTGTATCATCCAAAACTATCAAATCTATACCGAACTGTATTATCCAAAACTGTGTCATGTCATGCATTCTGCTTCATTTATAAGTCTTTACTCAATGAGCGCGACTGATTAGTTTAGAATGATCATTTTAATTGGCCAATCAACTTGGCATATCTGCACTAAATCATCTATAACTTCTGATTTATATCTCAATTTTCTATATTGAGACAACTTTTGAGAAAAAAATAGATATGAGAAAGCATCGAAGAAATCAAATCTATCCAAAACTGCGTGATGTCATGCATTGTACTTCATGTATAAGCCTTTAATATATGAGCACCAATGATCAGTTAAGAATGATCATTTTAACTGCACGATCAACTTGACTTGTCTGCACGAAATCGTTGTAACTTTTAATTTAGAGCTCAGAATGACACGAATCCAATGCCCAATTTAAACTAGCTCCATTTTCTATATTTTGAGTAATTTATAATTAGAAATAGAGATGACAAAGCTTCCAAGTAATCCAATCTATCACAAACTGCGTGATGCTCTGCATTATGCTTCATTTATAACCTTTTACTCAATGAGCACCAATGATCAGTTTAGAATGATCATTAAAACTGGCCGATTAACTTGACATGTCCACACTAAATCGTCCATAACTTTTGATTTAGAGCTTCGAATGACACAAATTCAATGCCAACGTTAATCTAGCTCAATTTTCTAAATTGTGAATATATTTGAGATGGAAATATATACGACATCGTCCAAGTAATCTCGCCTAGCTTCATTTATAAGTCTTTTTACTTAATGAGCACGAATGATCAGTTTAGAATGATCATTTTGAATGGCCGATCAACTTCGCATATCCGCACTAAATCGTTTATAACTTCTGATTTATAGCTCATAATGACACGAATCCAATGCCCATGTTAAGCTAGCTATATTTTCTATATTGAGACAAAATTTGAGATAGAAATAGATATGAAAAAGCATCCAAGTAATCAAATCTATCCAAATTTGCGCGATGTCATGCATTGTACTTCATGTATAAGCCTTTAATATATGAGCACCAATGATTAGGTAATAATGATCATTTTAACTGGATGATCAACTTGACTTGTATGCACTAAATCATCTATAACTTTTGATTTCGAGCTCATAATGACACATATCCAATTCCCAATTTAAACTAGCTCAATTTTCTATATTTTGACTAAATTATAGACAGAAATAGAGACGACAAAGCATCTAAGTAATCCAATCTATCATGAACAGCATGATGCTCTACATTATGTTTCATTTATAAGCTTTTACTCAATGAGCACCAATGATCAGTTAAGAGTGATCAATATAATTGCCCGATCAACTTGACATGTCTGCACTAACTTTTTATTCCGAGCTCCGAATGAAATGAATCCAATGCCCACATTAAGGTAGCTTAATTTTCTAAATTGTGACAAAATTATTAATGGATATTGAGACGAGAAAGCATCCAAGTAATCCAATCTATCCCAAACTGTGTGATGCCATGCATTATGCTTCATTTATAAACTTTTACTCAATGAGCACTAGTGAACAGTTTAGAATAATCATATTAAATAGCCGATCAAATTGACATGTCCGCACTGTCCGTAACTTTTCATTTATAGCTCAGAATGACACGAATCCAATGCCCACATTAAGCAAGCTCAATTTTCTATATATTGACAAAATTATAGACAAAAATAGAGTCGACAAAGCGTGATGCACTGTATTATACCGAACAGCATGATGCACCCTATTTTACTTCATTTATAAGTCTTCACTCAATGAGCACGAATGATCAGTTTAGAATGATCATTTTAACTGGCCTATCAACTTGACATGTCTGCACTAAATCGTACATAACTTTTGATTTATAGATCATAATGACACGAATCCAATGCACACGTTAAGCTAGCTCAACTTTATATATTGTGAAAAAAATTTGAGACAATAATAGATACGACAAGGTGTCCAAGTCATCCAATCTATCCAAAATTGTGTGATGCCATGCGCTATGCTTTGTTTATAAGCTTTTACTCAATGAGCACCAATTATCAGTTAAGAATGATCATTTTAACTGGTCGATAAACTTGACATATCCGCACTAAATCGTCGGTAACTTTTGATTTAGAGCTCTGAATGACACGAATCCAATGCCCACATTAAGGTAGCTCAATTTTCTATATTTTGACAAAATTATAGACAAAAATAGAGACAACAAAGCGTGATGCTCTGTATTATACCGAACAGAGTGATGCTCACTATTACACTTCATTTATAAGTCTTCGCTCAATGAGCACGAATGATAGGTTTAGAATGATCATTTTAACTGGCCGATCAACTTGATATGTCTGCACTAAATCGTACATAAATTTTGATTTATAGGTAATAATGACATGAATTCAATGCACACGTTAAGCTAGCTGAACTTTATATATTGTGACAGAATTTGAGACAAAAATAGATATGACCAGACGTCCAAGTAATCCAATCTATCCCAAATTGTGTGATGCCATGCGTTATGCTTTGTTTATAAGCTTTTACTCAATGAGCACCAATTATCAGTTAAGAATGATCATTTTAACTGGCCGATAAACTTGACATATACGCACTAAATCGCCAGTAACTTTTGATTTAGAGCTCTGAATGACACGAATCCAATGCCCACATTAAGGTAGCTCAATTTTCTATATTTTGACAAAATTGTAGACAGAAATGGAGACGAGCAAGCGTCCAAGTAATCATATCTATCCCAAACTGCGTGATGCCATGCATTATGCTTCATTTATAAGCTTTTACTCAATGAGCACCAATGATCAGTTAAGAATGATCATTATAACTGTCTGATCCACACTAAATCCTCCGTAACGTTTTTTTAAAAGCTCCGAATGACACAGATCCAATTCCCAGGTTAAGCTAGCTCAATTTTCTATATTGTGACAAAGTTTGAGACAAAAATAGAGACGAAAAAACATCAAAGTAATCCAATCTATCCTGAACTGTGTGATGCTCTGCATTATACTTCATTTGTAAGCCTTTACTCAATGAGCACCAATGATCAGTTTAGAATGATCATTTTAACTGGCGAATCAACTTGACATGTCTGCACTAAATTGTCCATAACATTTGATTTATAGCTCATAATGACATGAATTCAGTGCCCACGTTAAACTAGCTCAAATTTCTATATTGTGACAAAATTTGAAACAAAAATAGATCCCGAATTGCGTGATGTCGTGGATTATGCTTGATTTATAAGTTTTTATTCAATGAGCACCCATGATCAGTTAAGAATGATCATTTTAACTCAGCGATCAACTTGACATGTCCGCACTAAATCAATAGTAATTTTTGATATAGAGTTTAGAATAACACGAATCCAATGCCCACATTAAGGGTACTCAATTTTCTATATTTTGAAAAAATCATAGATAGAAATAGAGACGAGCAAGCGTCCAAGTAATCCAATCTATCCCAAACTGCGTGATACCATGCATTACTATTCATTTATAAACTTTTACTCAATGAAAACCAATGATCAGTTAAGAATGATCATTATAACTGCCCGATCAACTTGACATGTCCGCACTAAATCGTCCATAACTTTTGATTTAGAGGTCCGAAAGACACGAATCCAATGCCACATTAAGTTAGCTCAATTTTCTAATTGTGACAAAATTATAGATAGAAATAGAGATGAGCAAGCGTCCAAGTAAGCCAATCTATCCCAAATTGCGTGGTGCCATGCATTATGCTTCATTTATAAGGTTTTACTCAATGAGCACCAATGATCAATTTAGAATGATCATTTTAACTCGCCGATCAACATAACATTTTTGCTGTAAATCGTCAGTAACTTTTGATTTAAGAGTTCAGAATGACACGAATCCAATGCTTAAGCTAGCTCAATTTTCTATATTTTGACAAGATTATAGACAGAAATAGAGACGACAAAGCATTCAAGTAATCAAATCTATACCGAACAGTGTGATGCTCTGTATTATACTTCATTTATAAGCCTTTACTCAATGATCATGAATGATCAGTTAAGAATGATCATTTTAACTGGACGATCAACTTGACATGTCCGCACTAAATTGTTCGTAACTTTTGATATAGAGCTCCGAATGACATGATTCCAATGCCCACTTTAACCTAGCTCAATTTTCTATATTTTGACAAATTATGGTCAAAAATAGAGATGACCAAGTGTCCAAGTAATCCAATCTATCCCAAACTGTGTGATGCCATGCATTATGCTTCATTTATAAGCTTTTACTCAAATAGCACCAATGATCAGTTAAGAATGATTATTAAAACTGGCCGATCAACTTGACATGTCCGCAATAAATCGTCCGTAATTTTTGATTTAGAGCTCCGAATGACACGAATTCAATGCCCACGTTAATCTAGCTCAATTTTCTAAATTTTGAAAAAAATTTGAGATGGAAATATATACGACATCGTCCAAGTAATCTAGTATATCCCAAACTGTGTGATGCTATGTATTATGCTTCATTTATATGTCTTTTTTACATAATGAGCACAAATGATCAGTTTAGAATGATCATTTTAACTGGCCGATCAACTTGGCATATCTGCACTAAATCATCTATAACTTGTGATTTATAGCTCATAATGACACGAATCCAATGCCCATGTTAATCTAGCTATATTTTCTATATTGAGACAAAATTTGAGACAGAAATAGATATGACAAAGCATCCAAGTAATCAAATCTATCCAAAACTGCGTGATGTCATGCATTGTACTTCATGTATAAGCCATTAATATATGAGCACCATTGATCAGTTAAGAATGATCATTTTAACTGGATGATCAACTTGACTTGTCTAGAATAAATTATCTATAACTTTTCATTTAGCAAGTAATCCAATCTATCCAAAACTGGGTGATGCCATGCATTATGCTTCATTTATAAGCTTTTACTCAATGAGCACCACTGATCAGTAAAGAATAATCATTATAACAGCCCAATCAACTTGACATGTCCGCACTATATCATCCATAAATTTTGATTTAGAGGTCCGAAAGACACGAATCCAATGCCCACATTAAGGTAGCTCAAATTTCTAATTGTGACAAAATTATAGATAAAAATAGAGACGAGCAAGCGCCAAGTAATCCAATCTATCCCAAACTGCGTGATGCCACGCATTATGCTTTATTTATAAGATTTTACTCAATGAGCACCAATGATCAGTTTATAATGATCATTTTAACTCTCCGGTCAACTTAACATATTTGCACTAAATCGTCCGTAATTTTTGTTTAGAGTTCAGAATAACACGAATACAATACCCACGTTAAGGTAACTTAATTTTCTATATTTTGACAAGATTATAGACAGAAATAGAGACGACAAAACGTCCAAGTAATCCGATCTATACCGAACTGTGTGATGCTCTTTATTATACTTCATTTATAAGCCTTTACTCAATGAGCAAGAATGTTCAGTTTAGAATGATCATTTTAACTGGCCGATCAACTTGAGATGTCTGTACTAAATCGTCCATAACTTTTGAGTTATAGCTCATAATGACCTGAATCCAATGGACACATTAATCTAGCTATATTTTCTATATTATGACAAAATTTGAGGCAAAAATAGATACGACCAAGCATCGAAGTAATCAAATCTATCTTGAAATGCGTGATGCCATGCATTATACTTTGTTGATAAACTTTTAATCAATGAGCACCACTGATCATTTAAGAATGATCATTTTAACTGAACGATGAACTTGACATGTCCGCACTAAATCGTCCGTAACATATGATTCAGAGCTCCGAATGACACGAATCCAATGCCCACATTAAACTAACTCAATTTTCTATATTGTGACAAAATTTTAGATAAAAATAGATAAGACAAAGCGTCCAAGTAATTCAATCTATGCCGAACTAAGTGATGCTCTACATTATGCTTCATTTATAAGCCTTTACTTAATGAGCACGAATAATCCGTTTAGAATGATCATTTTAACTGGCCGATCAATTTGACATGTCTGCGCTAAATCGTCAGTAACATTTGATTTATAGCTCATAGTGACACGAATTTAATGGACACGTTAAACTAGCTCAATTATCTATATTTTGACAAAATAATAGATAGGAATAGAGACGAGCAAGTGTCCAAGTAATCGAATCTATCCCAAACTGCGTGATGCCATGCATTATGCTTCATTTATAAGCTTTTACTCAATGAGCACCAATGAGCAGTTAAAACTGATCATTTTAACTGGCGGATTAACTCGACATGTCCGCACTAAATCGTCCGTAACTTTTGCTTTAGAGTTCAGAATGACACGAATCCAATGACCATGTTAAGGAAGCTCAATTTTCTATATTTTGACAAAACATTATAGACAGAAATAGAGACGACAAAGCATCCAAGTAATCCAATCTGTCCGAAACTGCCTGATGTGATGTATTATGATTCATTTATAAGCTTTTAATCAATGAGCACCAACGATCAGTTAAGAATGATCATTTTAACTGGACGATCAACTTGACATGTCCGCAATAAATCGTCGGTACCTTTTGATTTAGAGCTCAGAATGACACGAATCCAATGCCCACATTAAGGTAGCTCAATTTTCTATGTTTTGACAAAATTATAGATAGAAATCGAGATGGGCAAGCGTCCAAGTAATCATATTTATCCCAAACTACGTGATGCCATGCATTATGCTTCATTTATAAGCTTTTAATCAATGAGCACCAATGATCAGTTAAAAATGATCATTATAACTGCCCGATCTACACTAAATCGTCCGTAACTTTTGATGTAGAGCTCAGAATGACACGAATCCAATGCCCATATTAAGGTTGTTCAATTTTCTATATTTTGACAAAATAATAGACAGGAATAGAGACAAGCAAGCGTTCAACTAATCCAATCTATCCAAAAGTGCGTGATGCCATGCATTATTGTTCATTAATAAGCTTTTACTCAATGAGAACCAATGATCAGTTGAGAATGATCATTATAACTGCCCGATCAACTTGACATGTCCGCACTAAATCATGCTTAACTTTTGATATAGAGGTACGAATGACACGAATCCAATGCCCACATTAAGGTAGCTCAAATTTCTAATTGTGACAATATTATAGATAGAAATAGAGACGAGCAAGCGTCCAAGTAATCCTATCTATCCCAAACTGCCTGATGCCATGCATTATGCTTCATTTATAAGCTTTTACTCAATGAGTACCAATGATCAGTTTAGAATGATCATTTTAACTCGCCGATCAACTTAACATGTTTGCACTAAATCGTCCGTAACTTTTTATTTAGAGTTCAAAATGACACGAATCCAATGGCCACGTTAAGCTAGCTCAATTTTCTATAATTTGAAAAGATTATATATAGAAATAGAGACGACAAAGCGTCTAAATAATCCAATCTATACCGAACTGTGTGATGCTCAGTATTATACTTCATTTATAAGCTTTTACACAATGAGCACGAATGTTCAGTTTAGAACGATCATTTTAACTGGCCTTTCAACTTGACATGTCTGCACTAAATCGTCCATCACTTTTGATTGATAGCTCATAATGACATGAATCCAATGGCCACGTTAACCTAGCTATATTTTCTATATTATGACAAAATTTGAGACAAAACAAATACGACCAAGCATCGAAGTAATCAAATCTATCTTGAACTGCATGATGCCATGCATTATGCTTCGTTTATAAGCTTTTAATCGATGAGCACCTATGATCAGTTAAGAATGATCATTTTAACTCGATGATCAACTTGACATGTCCGCACTAAATCGTCTGTAAATTTTGATTCAGAGCTCCGAATGACACGAATCCAATGCCCACATTAAGCTAACCCAATTTTCTATATTGTGAAAAAATATTAGATAAAAATAGATATGACAAAGCGTCCAAGTAATTCAATCTATCATGTACTGTGTGATGCTCTACATTATGCTTCATTTATAAGCCTTTACTGAATGAGCACGAATGATCCGTTTTAAATGATCATTTTAACTGGCCAATCAACTTGACATGTCCGCCCTAAATCGTCCGTATCTTTTGATTTATAGCTCATAATGACACGGATTCAATGACCACGTTAAGCTAGCTCAATTATCTATATTTTGGCAAAATTATAGACAGAAAATGGAGAGAAGCAAGCGTCCAAGTAATCATATCTATCCCAAACTGTATCATACCATGCATTATGCTTCATTTATAAGCTTTTACTCAATGACCACCAATGATCAATTAAAAATGATCATTATAACTGCCCGATCCGCACTAAATTGTCTGTAACTTTTGATTTAGAGGTCCGAATGATACAAATCCAATGCCCAGGTTTAGCTACCTCAATTTTCTATATTGTGACAAAATTTTTGAGACAAAAATAGATACGACAAAATGTCCAAGTAATCCAATCTATCTTGAACTACGTGATGCTCTGCATTATACTTCATTTGTAAGTCTTTACTCAATAAGCACCAATGATAATTTTAGAATGATCATTTTAACTGGCCAATCAACTTGACATGTCTGCACTAAATCGTCCATATCATTGATTTATGGCTCATAATGACACGAATTCGATGCCCACGTTAAGCTAGCGCAATTTTCTATATTGTGACAAAATTTGAAACAAAAATAGATGCTGAATTGCGTGATGTCATGCATTATGTTTGGATTATAAGCTTTTACTCAATGAGCACCCATGATCAGCTAAGTGATCATTTTAACTCGCCAATCAACTTGACATGTCCGCACTAAATAAATAGTAACTTTTGATGTAGAGCTCAGAATGACACGAATACAATGCCCACATTAAGGTTGCTCAATTTTCTATATTATGAAAAAATTATAGACACAAATAGAGACGAGCAAGGGTCCAAGTAATCTAATCTATCCCAAACTGCGTGATGCCATGCATTATTGTTCATTTATAAGCTTTTACTCAATGAGAACAAATGATCAGTTAATAATGATGATTATAACTGCCCGATCAACTCATCATTTCCGCAATAAATTGTCCGTAACTTTTGATTTAGTAGTCCGAATGACACGAATCCTATGTCCACATTAAGGTAGCTCAATTTTCTAAATTGTGACAAAAATATAGATAGAAATAGAGAGGAGAAAGAGTCCAAGTAATCCAATCTATCCCAAACTGCGTGATGCCATGCATTATGCTTCATTGATAAGGTTTTACTCAATGAGCACCATTGATCAGTTTAAAATAATTATTTTAACTCACCGATCAACTTAACATGTTTGCACTAAATCGTTCATAACTTTTGATTTAGAGTTCATAATGACACGAATCCAATGCCCACGTTAAGCTAGCTTAATTTTCTATATTTTGACAAGATTATAGACATAAATAGAGACGATAAAGCGTCCAAGTAATCCAATCTATACCGAACTGAGTGATGCTCGGTATTATACTTCATTTATAAGGCTTTACTCAATGAGCACGAATGTTCAATTTAGAATGACCATTTTAATTGGCCGATCAACTAGACATGTCTGCACTACATAGTCCATAACTTTTGATTTATACTATGACAAAGTTTGAGACAAAAATAGATACGACCAAGCGTCAAAGTAATAAAATCTATCTTGAACTGCGTGATGCCATGCATTATGCTTCGTTTATAAGCTTTCAATCAATGAGCACCAATGACCAGTTAAGAATGATCATTTTAACTGGACGATCAACTTCAACTGTCCACACTTAATCATGCGTAACTTTTGATTAAGAGCTCCAAATGACACGAATCCAATGCCCACATTAAGCTAACTCAATTTTCAATATTATGAAAAATTTGAGATAAAAATAGATTTGAGTAAGGGTCCAAGAAATTCAATCTATCCCGAACTGCGTTATGCTCTACATTATGTTTCATTTATAAGCCTTTACTCAATAAACACGAATGATCGGTTTAGAATGATCATTTTAACTTGCTGATCAACTTGACATGTCCACACTAAATCGTCTGTAACTTTTGATTTATAGCTCATAATGACACGAATTCAATGGCCATGTTAAGCTAGCCCAATTATCTATATTTTGACAAAATAATGCACATAAATAGCAACGGAGCAAGCGTCCAAGTAATCCAATTTATCCCAAACTGTTTGATGCCATGCATTATGCTTCATTTATAAGCTTTTACTCAATGAGCACCAATGAGCAGTTAAGACTGATCATTTTAACTAGCCGATTAACTTGACATGTCCGCACTAAATCATCCATAACTTTTGATTTTCAGCTCCGAATGACACGAATCCAATGACCACGTTAACGAAGCTCAATTTTCTAGATTTTGACAAAATTTATAGATAGAAATGGAGATGACAAAGAATCCAAGTAATCCAATCTATCCCAAACTGCGTGATACCATGCATTATGCTTCATTTATAAGCTTTTAATCAGTGACCACCAATTATCAGTTAAAAGTGATCATTTTAACTGGGCTATCAACTTGTCATGTCCGCACTAAATCGTTTGTAACTTTTGACTTATAGTTCCGAATGACATCCAATGCCCACATTAAGATAGCTCCCTTTTCTATATTTTGACAAAATTTGAGACAAAAATATATACAACAAAATGTCCAAGTAATCTAATCTATCCCGAACTGCGTGATGCTCTACATTATGCTACATTTGTTAGCCTTTATTCAATAACCATCAAAAATTAGTTTAAAATGATCATTTTAACTGGCCGATCAACTTGACATGTCTGCATTATATCATCCATAATTTTTGATTGATATCTCATACTGACACGAATCCAATTTGCATGTTAAGCTAGCTCAATTTTCTATATTGCGACAAAATTTGAGATGAAAATAGATATGATCAAGCATCCAAGTAATCCAATCTATTTCGAACTTTGTGATGTCATGCATTATGGTTCATTTATAAGCTTTGAATCAATGAGCACCAACGATCAGTTAAAAATGATCATTTTAACTGGACAATGAACTTGACATGTCCGCACTAAATCGTCCGTAGCTTTTGATTTAGACACCGAATGACAAAAATCAAATGCCCACGTTAAGCTAGGTCAATTTTCTATATTCTGACAAAATTATAGACAGAAATAGAGACCACCAAGAGCCCAAGTAATCCAATCTATCCCAAACTGCGTGATGCCATGCATTATGCTTCATTTATAAGCTTTTACTCAATGAGCACCAATGATCATTTAAGAATGATCATTATAACTGCCCGATTAACTTGACATGTACGCACTAAATCGTCCGTAATTTTTGATTTAGAGCTTAGAATGACACAAATCCAATGACCATGTTAAGGAAGCTCAATTTTCTATATTTTGACATAATAATAGATAGAAATAGAGAAGACAAGGCGTCCAAGTAATCCAATCTATCCCAAACAGCGTGATGCCATGCATTGTGCTTCATTTATAAGCTTTTAAAAAATGAGCACCAATTATCACTTAAGAATGATCATTTTAACTGCACGGTCAACTTGACATGTCCGAACTAAATCGTTTGTAGCTTTTGATTTAGAACTGGATGACACGAATCCAATACCCACGTTTAGGTAGCTCAATTTTCTATATTGTGATAAAATTTGAGACAAAAATAGATAAGACAAAACGTCCAACTAATCCAATCTGTCCCGAACTGTGTGATGCTATGAATTATGCTTCATTTGTAAGTCTTTACTCAATAACCAATGATCATTTTAACAGGCAGATCACCTTGACATATCTGCACTAAATCGTTCATAAATTTTTACTTATAGAGCTTAATGACATAAATCCAATGCCCACGTTAACCTAGCTTAATTTTCTATATTGTCAAAAAATTTGAGACAAAAATAGATAAGACCAAGCGTCCAAATAATCTAATCTATCCCGAATTATGTGATTCCATGCATTGTGCTTCGTTTATAAGCTTTTCTTCAATGAACACATATGATCAGTTAAAAATGATCGTTATAACTGGCTGAACAATTTGCCATGTATGCACTGAATCGTCGTAACTTGTGATTTAGAGCTCCGAATGACACGAATCCAACACCCACGTTAAGCTAGCTTAATTTTCTAAAATGTGACAAAATTTGAGAAAAAAATAGATAAGACAAAGCTTCCAAGAAATCCAATCTATCCCGGACTGCGTGATGTTCTTTATTATGCTTCATTTATAAGCCTTTACTCAATGAGCATGAATGATCATTTTAACTGGCCGATGAACTTGAAATGTTTGCACTAAATCATCCATAACTTCTGATTTATATCTCGTAATGACACAAATCCAATGTCCACGTTAAGCTTTCTCAATTTTTTATATTGAAAAAAACTTTGAGACAAAAATCGATACACCCAAATGTTCAGGTAATCCAATCTATCCTGAACTATGTGATGCCATGTGTTATGCTTCATTTATAATCGTTTACTCAATGAGCACGAATGATCATTTTAGAATGATCATTTTAACTGGCCGATGAACTTGACATGTCTGCACTAAATTGTCCATAACTTCTGATTTTTAGCTAATAATGACACGAATCCAATGCCCACATTAAGGTAGCTCAATTTTCTATATTGTAACAATATTTAAGACATGTTTGCACTAAATCGTCCATAACTTTTTATTTATAGCTCTTAATGACACGAATCAAATTCCCACGTTAAGCTAGCTCAATTTTCTATATTGTAACAAAATTTGAAAAAACAAATACGACAAAGCATCCAAGTAATCCAATGTATACTGAACTGTGTGATGATTTGCATTATGATTCATTTGTAAGCCTGTACTCAATATGCACCAATGATCAATTTAGAATGATCATTTTAACTGGCCGATCAACTTGACATGTCTTCACTAAATCATCCGTAACTTTTGATTTATAGCTCATAATGATACGAATCCAATACCCACATTAAGCTAGCCGAATTTTCTATATTGTGACAAACTTTGAGACAAAAATAGATACAACAAAGCTTTCAAGTAATCCAATATATCCCAAACTACATGTTGCTCTACATTATGCATAATTTATAAGCATTTACTCAATGATCACGAATGATCAGTTTATAATGATCATTTTAACTGGCCGATCAACTTCTCATGTCTTCACTAAATCGTCCATAACTTTTGATTTATAGCTCATAATGACACGAATCCAATGCCCACGTTAAGCTATCTCAATTTTCTATATTCTGAAAAAATTTCAAACAAAAATAGATACGACCAGGCAGCCAAGTAATCCCATCTATCTCGGACTGTGTGATGCCATGCGTGATGCATTGCATGATGCTTCGTTTATAAGCTTTCACTCATTGAGCACAATGATCAGTTGAGAATGATCATTTTAACTGGACGATCAACTTTATATGTCCGCACTAAATCACCCGTAACTTTTGATTCAGAGCTCCGAATGACACGAATCCAATGCCAACGTAAGCTTTCTCAATTATCTACGATAAAGCGTCCAAGTAATTCAATCTATCCCGAAATGTATAATGCTCTACATTAGACTTCATTTATAAGCCTTTACTCGATGAGCACAAATGATCAGTTTAAAATGATCATTTTAACTGGCCGATTAACTTGACTTGTCCGTACAATATCGTCCGGAACTTTTGATTTAGAGATCAGAATGACACGAATCCAATGCCCGTGTTAGGTAGCTCAGCTTTCTATATTTTGACAAAATTATAAACAGAAATAGAGACGACAAAGCGTCCAAGTAATCCAATCTATACCGAACTGCGTGATGCTCTGCATTATGCTTCATTTGTAAGCGTTTACTCAATATGCACCAATGATCAGTTAAGAATGATCATTTTAACAGGCCGATCAACTTGACATGTCCACACTAAATCGTCCGTAACTTTTGATCTAGAGCTCCGAGTGACACGAATCCAATGCCCACGTTAAGCTAGCTCGATTTTCCATATTGTGACAAAATTTGAGACACAAATAGATATAACAAAGCGTCAAAGAAATCCAATACATCCTGAACTGGGTGATACTCTACATTATGCTTCATTTATATGTCTTTACTGAATGAGCACCATTGATCAGTTAAGAATGATCATTTTAACTGGCCGATCAACTTGGCATGTCTGCACTAAATTGTCCATAACTTTTATTTATAGCTCGTAATGACACGGATCCAATTCCCACGATAAGCTAGCTCAATTTTCTATATTGTGACAAAATTTGAAGGAAAAAAATTATGACAAAGCTTCCAAGTAATCCAATCTATAGTGAACTTTGTGATGGTTTACATTATGCTTCATTTGTAAGCCTTTACTCCATAACCACCAATGATCAATTTAGAATGATCATTTTAACTGGCCGATCAACTTGCCATGTCTCCTATAAATCATCCATAACTTTTGATTTATAGCTCATAATGACACGAATCAGATACCCACATTAAGCTAGCTCAGTTTTCTATATTCTGACAAAATTTGAGAGAAAACTAGATACAACAAAGCATCCAAGTAATCCAATCTATCCCAAACTACATGTTGTTCTACATTATGCATCATTTATAAGCCTTTACTCAATGAGCACAAATGATCAGTTTAGAATGATCATTTTACTGGCCGATCAACTTCACATATCTGCACTAAATCGTCCATAACTTTTGATTTATAGCTCAAAATGACACGAATCCAATACCCACGTTATGCTAGCTCAATTTTCTATATTGTGAAAAAGTTTCATACATAAATAGATACAACGAAGCAACCAAGTAATCCAATCTATCTCGGACTGTGTGATCCATGCATTATGCTTCATTTATAAGCTTTCACTCAATGAGCACCAATGATCAGTTAAGAATGATCATTTTAACTGGACGGTCAACTTGATATGTCCGCACTAATCGTTCGTAACTTTTGATTCAGAGCTTCGAATTACACGAATCCAAAGCCCACGTTAAGCTAGCTTAATTTTCTATATTTTGACAAAATTTGAAACAACAATGGATATGACCAAGCGTCCAAGTAATCCAATCTATCCCGAACTGTGTGATGCTCTACATTAGGCTTCATTTATAAGCCTTTACTTAATGAGCACGAATGATCAGTTTAGAATGATCATTTTAACTGGCCGATCAACTTGACATGCCTGCACTAAGTCGTCGATAACTTTTGATTTATAGCTCATAATGAAAAGAATCCAATGCCCACGTTAAGCTAGCTCAATTTTTTATATTGTAAAAAAAGTTGAAACAAAACTAGATATGATCAAGCGTCTAAGTAATCCAATCTATTCTGAATTGCGTAATGCCATGCATTATGCTTCGTTTATAAGCTTTTACTCAATGAGCACCAATGATCAGTTAAGAATGATTATTTTAACAGGACGATCAACTTGATATGTCTGCACTAAATCATCTGTAATTTTTGATTTAGAGCTCTGAATGACACGAATCCAATTCCCACGCTAAGCTAGCTCAATTTTTTATATTGTGACAAAATTTGAGACAAAAATAGGTACGATAAAGCATCTGTGTATTCCAATCTATCCGGGACTGCGTCATGCTCTACATTATGCTTCATTTGTAAGCCTTTACTTAATAATCATTAATGATAAGTTCAAAATGATCATTTTAGCTGGCCGATCAATTTGACATATCTCATAATGACACGAATCTAATGCACACGTTAAGCTAGAGCAATTTTTCTATAAAGTGACAAAATTTGAGACAAAAATAGATACGACCAAGCGTCCAAGTAATCCAATTTATTTCGAACTGCGTTATACCATGCATTATGCTTTGTTTGTAAGCTTTCAATCAATGAGCACCAGTGATTAGTTAAGAATGATCATTTTAACTCGACGATCAACTTGATATGTCCGCACTAAATCGTCCGTAACTTTTGATTCAGATCTCCGAATGACACGAATCCAATGCCCACATTAAGCTAGCTCAATATTCTATATTTTGACAAAATTATAGATAGAAATAGAGATGACCAAGCATCCAAGTAGTCCAATCTATCCCAAACTGCGTGATACCATACATTATGCTTCATTAAAAATGATTATTTTAATTAGCCAATCAATTTGACATGTCCGCACTAAATAGTCCATAACTTTTGATTTATATCTCATAATGACATGAATCCAATGCACACGTTAAGCTAGCTCAATTTAATATATTGTGATAAAATTTGAGACAAAAATAGATACGACCAAGTGTCCAAGTAATCCAATCTATCGTGAACTGCGTGATGCCATGCAATATGCTTCGTTGATAAGGTTTTAATTAATGATCACAAATGATCTGTTTAGAATGGTCATTTTAACTGGCCGATCAACTTCACATGTCTGCACGAAATTGTCCATAACTTTTGATTTATAGCTCATAATGACACGAATCCAATGCCCACGTTAAGCTACCTCAATTTTCTATATTGTGACAAAATTCAGTCAAAAATAGATACGACCAAGCGTCCAAGTAATCCAATCTATCTTGAACTGTGTGATGCCATGCCTTATGCTTCATTTATAAGCTTTCAATCAATGAGAATCAATGATCAGTTAAGAATGATCATCTTAACTCGACGATCAACTTGATATGTACGCACTAAATCATTCATAACTTTTGATTTAGAGCTCCGAATGACACGAATCCAATGCCCACGTGAAACTAGCTCAAATTTCTATATTTGAACAAAATTATAGACAGAAATAGAGACAACCAGGCATCCAAGTAGTCCAATCGATCCCAAACTGCGTGATTCCATGCATTGTGCTTCATTTAAAAGCTTTTACTCAATGAGCACCAATGATCAGTTAAATATGATCATTTTAACTGGCCGATTAACTTGACATGTCCGCACTAAATCCTACGTAACTTTTGATTTAGAGATTAGAATGACACGAATCCAATGCCCATGTTGGGTAGCTCAATTTTCTATATTTTGACAAAATTATAGACATAAATAGAGACGACAAAGCGTCCAAGTAATCCAATCTATACCAAACTGAGTGATGCTCTGCATTTTCTTCATTTGTAAGTCTTTACTCAATAAGCACCAATGATCAGTTTAAAATGATCATTTAACTGGCCGATCAACTTGACATGTATGCACTAAATCGTCCATAACTTTTTGTTTATAGCTCATAATGACACGAATCCAATGTCCACGTTAAACTAGATCAATTTTCCATATTTTGCCAAAATTATAAACAAAAAGAGACGAAGAAGCCTCCAAGTAATCCCGAACTGCGTGATCCCATTCATTGTGCTTCATTGATAAACTTTTACTCAATAAGCACCAATGATCAGTTAAAAATGATCATTTTTACTGGCCGATCAAGTTGACATGTCCACATTAAATTTTCCGTAACTTTTGATTTAGAACTCCGAATGAGACGAATCCAATGCCAGAGTTAAGGTAGCTCAATATTCATTATTGTAAAAATATTTGAGACAAAAATAAATATGAAAAAGCGTCCAAGTAATCCAATCTATCCTGAGCTGCGTGATGCTCTGCATTATGCTTCATTTATATGCCTTTACTCAATGAGCATCAATTATCAGTTAAGAATGATCATTTTAACGGGCCGATCAACTTGACATGTCCACACTAAATCGTTCGTAACTTTTGATTTAGAACTCTGAATGACACGAATCCAATTCCCACATAAAACCAGTTCAATTTTCTATATTGGTAAAAATTTTGAGATAGAAATAGATATGACAAAGCGTCCAAGTAATCCATTCTATCCTGAACTGAGTGATGTTATGCATTCTGCTTCATTTATAAGCCTTTACTCAATGAGCACCAATGATTAGTTAAGAATGATCATTTTAATTGGCCGATAAACTTGACATATCCACACTAAATCATTCATAACTTTTGATTTAGAGCTCCAAGTGACACGAATCCAATGCCGCGTGATGCCTTTCATTATGCTTCATTTATAAGTCTTTACTCAGTGAGCAACAATGATCAGTTTAGAATGATCATGTTAACTACCCGATCAACTTGACTTGTCTGCACTAAATCGTCCGTAAATTTTTATTTATAGTTCCGAATGGCACGAATCCAATGGCAACGTTAAGCTAGGTAAATTGTCTATATTGTGACAAAACTAAAGACAGAAATAGGTACGAGAAAGCTTCCAAATAATACAATCTATCCAAAATTGTGTGATACCGTGCATTATGCTTCATTTAGAAGCCTTTAATTAATGAGCACCAATGATCAGTTTAGAACGATCACTTTAACTGGCCGATCAATTTGACATGTCCACACTAAATCGTCCGTAACTTTTGATTTAGAGCTCATAGTGACAAAAATCCAATGCCCATGTTAAACTAGCTCAATTTTGTATATTGTGACAAAATTTGAAATAGAAATAGATACGACTAACATGACATGTCCACGCTAAATCGTACATACCTTTTGATTTATAGCTCAAAATGACATGGATCCAATGCCCACGTTAAGCTAGCTCAATTTTCAATATTGTGACAAAATTTGAGACAGAAATAGATACGAAAAAGGATAGACGTAATCCATTATATCCCAAACTGCGTGATGCCATGCATTTTTCTTCATTTATAAGCTTTTACTCAATGAGCACCAATGATCAGTTTAGAATAATCATTTTAACTTGTTTATCAACTTGACATGTTTGTACTAAATCATCCGTAACTTTTGATTAATAAATCTGAATAACATGAATCCAGTGCCCACGTTAATTTAGTTCGATTTTCTCTATTGAGACAACATTTGAGACAGAAATAGATATAACAAAGCGTATGAGTATTCCATTCTATCCCAAACTGCAAGCTGTCATGCATTATGATTCATTTATAAGCTTTTACTCAATGAGCACCAATGATCAGTTTAAAATGATCATTTTAAATGGCCGATCAACTTGACATGTCTACAGTCAACTGTCCCTAACTTTTTATTTATAGCTCAGAATGACACGAAAATAATGCCCACGTTGATTTAGCTGAATTTTCTATATTGAGACAATGTTTGAAACAGAAATAGATACGACAAAGCGTCCAAGTAATCGAATCTATACCAAACAGCACGATGCCATGCATTCTTCTTTATTAATAGGCCTTTTCTCAATGAGCACCAATGTTCATTTGATTACGATCATTTTAACTGGCTGATCAAGTGGACATGTCTTTACCAAATCGTTCGTAAGTTTTGATTTGTAGGTCGGAATGACACGAATCCAATGCCCACGTTAAACTAGTTCAATTTTCTATATTGAGACAAAAATTGAGACATAAATAGCTACCACAAAGCATCCAAGTAATCCAATCTATCCAAAACTGCGTGATGTCATGCATTATGCTTCATTTATAAGCATTTACTCAATGAGCAACAATGATCATTTTAGAATGATCATATTAACTGGCCGACCAACTTGACATGTCCACACCAAATCGTCCGTATTTATTTAAAGCGTAGAATGATACGAATCCAATATCCACGTTAAGCTAGCTCAGTTTGCTATATTGTAACAAAATTTGAGACGGAAATAGATACGCGTGCAAGTAATCTAGTATATCCCAAACTGCGTGATGCCCTGCATTATTCTTCAATTATAAGCTTTTACTCAATGAGCACCAATGATCAGTTAAGAATAATCATTTTATAAATTGTCTATCAACTTGACATGTCTGCACTAAAACTTCCGTAACTTTTGATTTATAACTCAGAATGACATGAATCCAGTGCCCACTTTAAACTAGTTGAATTTTCTCTATTGAGACAAAATTTGAGACATAAATAGATACAACAAAGCTTCCAAGTAAATCTATTCTATCCCAAACTGCGAGATGCCATGCATTATGATTCATTTATAAGCTTTTACTCAATGAGCAGCAATGATCTGTTTAGAATGATTATTTTAAATTGCCGATCAACTTGATATGTCTGCAGTAAATTGTCCCTAACTTTTAATTTATAGCTCAGAAGGACACGAATCCAATGCCCACGTTGATTTAGCTCAATTTTCTATATTGTAACAAAATTCGAGACGGAAATAGATACGAAAAAGTATCCAAGTAATCCAATCTATTCCAAACTGCGTGATGCCATGTATTATGCCTTATTTATAGGCCTTTACTCAATGAGCACCAATGATCATTNCCAAACTGCAAGCTGTCATGCATTATGATTCATTTATAAGCTTTTACTCAATGAGCACCAATGATCAGTTTAAAATGATCATTTTAAATGGCCGATCAACTTGACATGTCTACAGTGAACTGTCCCCAACTTTTTATTTATAGCTCAGAATGACACGAAAATAATGCCCACGTTGATTTAGCTGAATTTTCTATATTGAGACAATGTTTGAAACAGAAATAGATACGACAAAGCGTCCAAGTAATCGAATCTATACCAAACAGCACGATGCCATGCATTCTGCTTTATTAATAGGCCTTTTCTCAATGAGCACCAATGTTCATTTGATTACGATCATTTTAACTGGCTGATCAAGTGGACATGTCTTTACCAAATCGTTCGTAAGTTTTGATTTGTAGGTCAGAATGACACGAATCCAATGCCCACGTTAAACTAGTTCAATTTTCTATATTGAGACAAAAATTTGAGACATAAATAGCTACCACAAAGCGTCCAAGTAATCCAATCTATCCAAAACTGCGTGATGGCATGCATTACGCTTCATTTATAAGCATTTACTCAATGAGCAACAATGATCATTTTAGAATGATCATATTAACTGGCCGACCAACTTGACATGTCCACACTAAATCGTCCGTATTTATTTAAAGCGTAGAATGATACGAATCCAATATCCAAGTTAAGCTAGCTTAGTTTGCTATATTGTAACAAAATTTGAGACGGAAATAGATACGCGTGCAAGTAATCTAGTATATCCCAAACTGCGTGATGCCCTGCATTATTCTTCAATTATAAGCTTTTACTCAATGAACACCAATGATCAGTTAAGAATAATCATTTTATAAATTGTCTATCAACTTGACATGTCTGCACTAAATCTTCCGTAACTTTTGATTTATAACTCAGAATGACATGAACCCAGTGCCCACTTTAAACTAGTTGAATTTTCTCTATTGAGACAAAATTTGAGACATAAATAGATACAACAAAGCTTCCAAGTAATCTATTCTATCCCAAACTGCGAGATGCCATGCATTATGATTCATTTATAAGCTTTTACTCAATGAGCAGCAATGATCTGTTTAGAATGATTATTTTAAATGGCCGATCAACTTGATATGTCTGCAGTAAATTGTCCCTAACTTTTAATTTATAGCTCAGAAGGACACGAATCCAATGCCCACGTTGATTTAGCTCAATTTTCTATATTGTAACAAATGTCGAGACAGAAATAGATACGAAAAAGTATCCAAGTAATCCAATCTATTCCAAACTGCATGATGCCATGTATTATGCCTTATTTATAGGCCTTTACTCAATGAGCACCAATGATCATTTTATAATGATACATTTTAACTGGGTGATATCAAGTGGACATGTCTTCACAAAATTGTTCATAAGTTTTGATTTGTAGCTCAGAATGACACGAATCCAATTCCCATGTTAAGCTAGTTCAATTTTCTATATTGAGACAAAAATCGAGATAGAAATAGAAACGACAAAGCGTCCAAGTAATCCAAAATATCCAGAACTGCGTGATGTAATCCATTATGCTTCATTATACGCATTTACTCAATTAGCAACAATGATCATTTTAGAATGATCATATTTACTAGCCGATCAACTTGACAAGTCCACACTAAATCGACCGTATTTGTTTTGTGGGTAGAATGACACGAATCCAATGCCCACGTTAAGCTAGCTCAATTTTCTATATTGTGATAAAATTTAAGACTAAAATTGCATCAACAAAGCGTTCATGTAATCCCATATATCCAAAATTGCTTAATGTCATGCATTATGCTTCATTTATAATCCTCTACTCAATGAGCATCAATGATCAGTTTAGAATGAGCATATTAACTGGCCGACCAACATGACATGTCCACGCTAAATCGTACATAACTTTTGATTTATAGCTCAAAATGACATGGATCCAATGCCCACGTTAAGCTAGCTCAATTTTCTATATTGCGACAAAATTTAAGACAGAAATTGATACGAAAAAGCATAGAAGTAATCCATTATATCCCAAACTGCGTGATGCCATGCATTGTTCTTCATTTATAAGCCTTTACTCAATGAGCACCATTGATCAGTTTAGAATAATCATTTTAAGTTGTCTATCAACTTGACATGTTTGTACTAAATCGTCCGTAACTTTTGATTAATAAATTTGAATAACATGAATCCAGGGCCCACGTTAAGCTAGTTCAATTTTCTCTATTGAGCCAACATTTGAGACAGAAATAGATACAAAAGCGTATAAGTATTCCACTCTATCCCAAACTGTGAGCCGCCATGCATTATGATTCATTTTAAGCTTTTACTCAATGAGCACCAGTGATCTGTTTAAAATGATCATTTTAAAAGGCCGATCAACTTGACATGTCTGCAGTAAACTGTCCCTAACTTTTTATTTATAGCTCATAATGACACGAAAAGAATGCCCACGTTGATTTAGCTGAATTTTCTATATTGAGACAATGTTTGAAACAGAAATAAATACGACAAAACGTCCAAGTAATAAAATCTATACCAAACAGCATTATGCTTTATTAATAGGCCTTTACTCAATGAGCCCCAATGATCATTTGATTACGATCATTTTAACTGGCTGATCAAGTGGACATGTCTTTACCAAATAGTTGATAAGTTTTGATTTGTATATCAGAATGACACGAATCCAATGCCCACGTTAAGCTAGTTCAATTTTCTATATTGAGACAAAAATAGAGACATAAATAGATACCACAAAGTGTCCAAGTAATCCAATCTATCCAAAACTACTGATGTCATGCATTATAATTCATTTATAAGCATTTACTCAATGAGCAACAATGATCAGTTTCGAATTATCATATTAAATGGCCGATCAACTTGACATGTCCACACTAAATCGTCAGTATTTATTTAGAGCGTAGAATGACACGGATCCAATATCCACGTTAAGGTAGCTCAATTTTCTATATTGTAACAAAATTTGAGACGGAAATAGATACGACAAGCGTGCAAGTAATCTAGTATATCCCAAACTGCGTGATGCCATGCATTATTCTTCATTTATAAGCTTTTACTCAATGAGCACCAATGATCAGTTTAGAATAATCATTTTAACTTTCCTATAAACTTGACATGTCTACACTAAATCTTCCGTAACTTTTGATTTATAACTTAGAATGACATGAATCCAGTGCGCACTTTAAACTAGTTGAATTTTCTCTATTGAGACAAAATTTGAGACATAAATAGATACAACAAAGTGTCCAAGTAATCTATTCTATCCCAAACTCCGAGATGCCATGCATTATGATTCATTTATAAGCTTTTACTCAATGAGCAGCAATGATCTGTTTAGAATGATTATTTTAAATGGCCGATCAACTTGATATGTCTGCAGTAAATTGTCCATAACTTTTGATTTATAGCTCAGAATGACACGAATCCAATGCCCACGTTGATTTAGCTCAATTTTCTATATTGTAACAAAATTCGAGACAGAAATAGATACGAAAAAGTATCCAAGTAATCCAATCTATTCCAAACTGCGTGATGCCATGCATTATGCCTTATTTATAGGCCTTTACTCAATGAGCACCAATGATCATTTTATAATGATCATTTTAACTGGGTGATCAAGTGGACATGTCTTCACAAAATCGTTCATTTTAATTTGTAGCTCAGAATGACACGAATCCAATTCCCATGTTAAGCTAGTTCAAATTTCTATATTGAGACAAAAATTGAGATAGAAATAGAAACGACAAAGCGTCCAAGTAATCCAAAATATCCAGAACTGCGTGATGTTATCAATTATGCTTCATTATAAGCATTTACTCAATGAGCAACAATGATCAGTTTAGAATGATCATATTTACTTGCCGATCAACTTGACAACTCCACACTAAATCGTCCGTATTTGTTTAGTGCGTAGAATGACACGAATCCAATGTCCACGTTAAGCTAGCTCAATTTTTTATATTGTAACAAAATTTGAGACGGAAATAGATACCAAAAGCGTGCAAGTAATCCACTCAATCCCAAACGGCGTGATGCCATGCATTATTCTTCATTTATAAGCTTTTACTCAATGAGCACCAATGATCAGTTTAGAAAAATCTTTTTAACTTGTCTATAAACTTGACATGTCTGCACTAAATCTTCCGTAACTTTTCATTTATAACTCACAATGACATTAATCCAGTGCCCGCTTTAAACTAGTTCAATTTTCTCTATTGAGGCAAAATTTGAGACAGAAATAGATACAACAAAGAGTCCAAGTAATCTATTCTATCCCAAACTCTGAGATACCATGCATTATGATTCATTTATAAGCTTTTACTCAATGAGCACCAATTATCAGTTTAGAATGATCATTTTATATCGTAGATCAACTTGACATGTCTACGGTAAAATGACACGAATCCAATGCCCACGTTGATTTAGCTCAATTTTCTATATTGTAACAAAATTCGAGACGGAAATAGATATGAAAAAGAATCCAAGTAATCCAATCTATTTCAAACTGTGTGATGCCATGCATTATGCTTTATTTATAGACCTTTACTGAATGAGCACCAATATCATTTTATAATGATCATTTAAACTGGCTGATCAAGTGGACATGTCTTTACCAAATCGTTCATAAGTTTTGATTTGTAGCTCAAAATGACACGAATCCAATTCCCATGTTAAGCTAGTTCAATTTTCTATATTGATATAAAAATTGAGACAGAAATAGAAACGAAAAAGCGTTCAAGTAATCAAAAATATCCAAAATTGCGTGATGTTTTGCATTATTCTTCATTATAAGCATTTACTCAATGAACAAGAATGATCAGTTTAGAATGATCATATTTACTGGCCGATCAACTTGACAAGTCCACACTACATCGTCCGTATTTGTTTAGTGCGTAGAATGACACGAATACAATGCCCACGTTAAGCTATCTCAATTTTTTATATTGTAACAAAATTTGAGACAGAAATAGATACAAAAAGCGTGCAAGTAATCCACTCTATCCCAAACGGCGTGATGCCATGCATTATTCTTCATTTATAAGTCTTTACTAAATAAGCACCAATGATCAGTTTAGAATGATCATTTTAACTGGCCGATCAACTTGAAATGTCTACAGTAAATTGTCCGTTACTTTTAATTAATAGCTCAGAATGAAACCAATCCAATGCCTGTGTTGATTTAGCTCAATGTTCTATATTGAGACAATATTTGAGACAGAAATAGATACGAAAAGCGTCCAAGTAATCTATTCTATCCCAAATTGCGTGATGCCATGCATTATTTTTCATTTATAAGCTTTTACTCAATGGGCACTAATGATCAGTTTAGAATGATCATTTTAACTGGTTGATCAACTTGACATGTCTGCACTAAATTGCCTGTAACTTTTGCTTATTAGCTCTGAATGTAACTAATCCAATACACACGTTATGATAGTTAAATTTTCTATACTATAACAAATTTTGAGATAAAAATTGATACGACAAAGCGTACAAGTAATCCAATCTATCCCAAACTGCGTGATGCCATAAATTATGATTTATTCATAGGACTTTATTCAATGAGCCCCAATGATAAGTTTAGAATGATCATTTTAACTGGCCGTTCAACTGGACACGTCTTCACCAAATCATTCGGAAGTTTTGATTTATAGCTCAAAATGACACGAATCCAATGCCCATGTTAAGCTAGTTCAGTTTTCTATATTGAGACATAATTTCAGACAGAAATACATACGACAAAGCGGCCAAATAATCCAATCTATTCAAAACTACGGGATGTCATGCATTATGCTTCATTTATAAGCATTTACCCAATGAGCAGTAATGATCAATTTAGAATGATCATATTAATTGGCCGATCAACTTGACATGTTCACACTTAATCATCCGTATTTATTTAGAGCGCATAATGACACGAATCCAATGCCCACGTTAAGCTAGCTCAATTTTCTATATTGTAAAGAAATTTGAGATGGAAATATATACGACATCGTCCAAGTAATCTCGCCTATCCGAAACTGCGTGATGCCATGCATTACTTTTTATTTATAAGCTTTTACTCAATGGGCACTGATAGAAGCCTTGATTCAAGGATGTATGCGCGTGGGCTGTTTGTAGAAGATTAGGTGAGAAAATCAACCTTAGGCTTCTGGATGGGGGTTTTCTGGTTGGTAAAAGATGGAAGGGTGAAGTGAACCACACGAGGGGTGATGAACCTCGTGATAAATCACAAAATTAGAGCTAGGAGGGCTGGTCTCAACTAGGTTCTAAGCGCACAAGCTTCTTTGAGAGAATAACTTGTAAAGAAAATTCGATCTTTATTAATTAGCAAAAAAGGTTGTCGAACTACAATGCTGGAAGGAGCCTTATTAATATGCTCGACAGCTTGACCTTCTAGGGTCGACCCAAATAAAGAAAAGGAAAGTTTACAAAAGTGCACAAAAGGAAAAGATACAAAAGTGTATAACCGAAAAAGGACCTATTCCTAAAATGTTCTTGACTCAAAAATGTAAAGCATCTAGATCCTACCCTGCAAAACAGAAAGAGGCATATATTCGAATTGAAAACTTACCTTAACTTACCTCACGGCCAAGAAATGGAAGGTGGCCGTCCTTGTGGCATGCACGCGCCTTGCTCCTAGTCTTCGACTTGGAGTAGGGTTAAAAATCTTTGGGCCCTGACCTCTCTTGCCACTAAAGCCCAAGTCTCTGATGTTCCTTGTGTTGTTGAGAAGCCTTTGGACTCTACTTTGCTCTTCTGGCCCATTGTCCTTAGCTGATCTTCCTCTAGGAGCTTGTCGACCCATAAGCTGAATTTGTGGAAGAGTGCCCTTGATCTGCTTCTTGTCATTGCTCCTTGAGGTACCACTGGTGTAGATACTTCTTCTAGGTGCATGTCCTGGAGCTGGTAGCTCATTTGGTCCGAGTCCTCTTGTGTGGAAGTGGAAATGCGCGTGTACTCGGCTGGATCGGCTGTACCGGCTGGATTGTGCGCGGTACTGGCCGGGATGCCTTCAGGACCGGCCAAGTTGATCCCGGAGTTGGCGGCATCACCAGAGGGACCGGTGGTGTCATCCACGTCCCCACCAAGTGTGCCGGAAGCTTGGGCCTCTCCGCCGGCGATGCTGACCGGTCTGGTCTTATAGGTCGAGGGTCCGGCGGTACTGCCTGGTCCGGCAGACGTGCCAGATGGTCCTGCTGTCTCGGGCAAGCTTCCTGGTCGGCCTGTCTGGTCTCCTGGCTGGATGTACGACCTGATGTCCTCATCAGGCACCAATGATCAGTTTAGAATGATCATTTTAACTGGTTGGTCAACTTGACATGTATGCACTAAATCGCTCGTAACTTTTGCTTATTAGCTTAGGATGTAACGAATCTAATGCCAACGTTAAGATAGTTAAATTTTCTATATTGTAATAAAATTTGAGACAAAAATAGATACGACAAAGCATCCAAGTAATCCATTCTATCCCAAACTGCGAGATTTCATGCATTATGCTTCATTTATAAGCCTTTACTCAATCAGCACCAATGATCAGTTCAGAATGATCATTTTTTTTAGCCGATTAACTTGACATGTATGTAGTAAATCGTCCATAACTTTTGATTTAGAGCTCAGAATGATACGAATCCGGTGCCCACATTCATTTAGCTCAATTTTTGATATTGAGACAATATTTGAGAGAGAAATAGATACGACAAGATGTCCAAGTAACCCAATCTATCCCAAACTGCATGATGCCTTGCATTATGCTTCATTTGTAAGCCTTTACTCAATGAGCAGCAATGATCATTTTAGAATGATCATATTAACTGGCCGATTAACTTGACATGTCAACAGTAAATTATCAGTAACTTTTGAGTTATAGCTCATAATGACACAAATCCAATGCCCACGTTAAACTAACTCAGTTTTCCATATTGGGAATGAATTTGAGATAGAAATAGATACGACAAAGCATCCAAGTAATCTCGTCTATCCCAAACTGTGTATTGCCATGCATTATTCTTTATTTATAAGCTTCTATGAATGAGCACAAATACTCAGTTTATAATGATCATTTTAGCTGGCCGATCAGCTTGATATTTTTGCACTAACTCGTCCGTAACTTTTGATTTATAGCTCAGAATGACACGAATCCAATGCCCACTTTAAGCTAGCTCAATTTTCTATATTGTAACTAAATCTGAGACATAATTAGATACGAAAAAGTGTCCAAGTAATTCAATCGATCCAAGACTACTCAATGAGCGCCAAGACTACTCAATGAGCGCCAATGTCATGCATTATTATTAATTTATAAGCTTTTACTCAATGATTTGGGCTCGAGAAACTCCTGCATTTAAAAGGAGTTAGTAATCTCACCCGAAAAAACTAATTTAAAGGAAAACCAAAGACAAACCTTATTTAAGATCGTTTCCACTAGTATGTCGACCCAATGTCCCTAAAATATATAAAAATTCTGACTCATTATAGCTCATGTTTGTAGTAATATATAAAAACAAGTATGAGTTTTGGTTTGTTTTTTACCTCTTGGTTCAACTTCGCGTTGAGAGAGCATAGAGAAGGAACCCATCAAACTCGACATCTTTTCTAATGTTAACTCAGAAATAGACCTCTTGTGAAACTAGAAACCAATAAAAAAGAACAGAGTCATTACTCTAAAACCATCAGCACAAAACTTAGAGATTCTCTCTTGGTGCATCCGTATTTACTTTGTATATGTTTCCAAATAAAAAGCTTTTTAGAAACTACTCTTTTTTATTGTGAGAAATACTAAAGAAAAAGCTAGTTGGATTAATTGATTTATTACCTTAATATCTGCACTAAATCGTTCGTAACTTATGATTTAGAGGTCAGAATGACACAAATCTAAAGCCCACGTTAAGCTAGCTCAATTTTGAATATTGTGACAAAATATGAGACAAAAATAGTTACGACAAAGCGTCCAAGTAATCCAACCAATCTTGAACTGCGTGATATCATGCATTATACATCATTTCTAAGCCTTTACTCAATGAGCACCAATGATTAATTTAGAATGATCACTTTAACTAGCCGATCAACTTGACATGTTCCCACTAAATCGTCCCTAACATTGGATTTAGAGCTCAGAATGACTCGAATCCAATGCCCACGTTAAGCTAGCTCAATTTTCTATATTGGGACAAAATTTGAGACAGAAATAGATACGAAAAAGCATCCATGCAATCCAATCTATCCTGAACTGCATGATGCCATGCATTATGCTTCATTTATATGCATTTCCTCAATCACAAGCAATGATCAGTTTAGAATGATCACTTTAAATGGCCGATCAACTTGAAATTTCCTCCCTAAATCGTCCATAACTTTTGATTTATAGATCATACTGACACGAATCCAGTGCCCACGTTAAGCTATCTCAATTTGTTTTTGTTGTGATAAATTTTAACATTAAAATTGCTTCAAGCAGTCTTCTAAGTAATCAAATCTTTCCAAAACTACATGATTTCATGCATTATACTTCATTTATAAGCCTATAATCAATGAGCAGCAATGATCAGTTTAGAATGATCACTTTAAATGGGCAATCAACTGGACATGTTTCCACTAAATTGTCCATAACTTTTCATTTAGAGCTCAGAATAACAAGAATCCAATGCCCACGTTAAGCTAGCTCAATTGTCTATATTGTCACAAAATTTGAGACAGAAATAGATACAAAAAGCGTCCATGTAATCCAATCTAGCTAAAACTGCATGATGCCATGCATTATACTTCATTTATAAGCCTTTACTCAATGAGCACCAATGATCAGTTAAGAATGATCACTTTAACTTGAAGATAATTTTGACATGTATGCACTAAATCATCTGTAAGCTAGCTGTGTGATGCCATTCAGTATGCTTCATTTATAACCCTTTACTCAATGAGCACTAATTATCAGTTAGTAATGATCACTTTAACTGGCCGATCAACTTGACATGTCCGTACAAAATCGTCCAAACTTTTGATTTAGAGATTAGACAGGAACAAATCCAATGCCCATGTTAAACTAGTTTAATTTTCTATATTGTGATAAAATTTGAGATAGAAATAGATGCGACAAAGCGTCCATATAATCCAATTTATCCCGAACTGCGTGATGCCATGCATTATGCTTCATTTATAAGCCTTTACCCAATGAGCACCAATGATCAGTTAAGAATGAAAACTTTAACTGGCTGATCAACTTGACATTTACACTAAATCGTCTGTAACTTTTGATTTAGGGCTCAGAAAGACATGAATCCATTGCCCACGTTAAGCTAGCTCAATTTTCTATAATGTGACAAAATTTGAGAGAAGAAATAGATAGACAAAGCTTCCAAATAATCCAATCTATCCAGAACTACATGATGCCATGCATTATGCTTCATTTATAATCTTTACTTAATGAGCACCAATGATCATTTAAGAATGATCACTTTATCTGGCCCATCAACTTGAAATGTCCACATTAAATCGTCCGAACTTTTGATTTAGTGGTCACACTGGCACGAAACCAATGCCCACGTCAAACTAGATTAATTTTCTATATTGTGAAAAATTTGATACATAAATAGATACGACAAAACGTCCAAGTAATCCAATCTACCATGAACTGTGTGATGTCATGCATTATGCATCATTTATAAGCTTTTACTAAACGACCACCAATGATTAGTTTAGAACGATCACTTTAATTGGCCGATCAACTTGACATGTCCGCACTAAATCATGCGTAACTTTTGATTTAGAGCTTAGAATGACACGAATCCAATGCCCACGTTAAGCTAGCTAAATTTTCTATATTGTGAACATGTCCGCACTAAATCATCAGAACTTTTGATTTAGAGGTCAGAATGGTACGAATCCAATGCCCACGTTAAACTAGGTCAATTTTCTATATTGTGACAAAATTTGAGAAAGAAATAGATAACAGAAAGCGTCCATGTTATCCAATCTATCCCGAACTGTGTGATGCCATGCATTATGCTTCATGTATAAGCCTTTACTCAATAAGCACCAATGATCATTTAAGAATGATCACTTTAACCAGCCGATCAACTTGACATGTCCGCACTAAATCGTCCGTAACTTTTGGTTTAGGGCTACGCGAATGGCACGAATCCAATAGCCACGTTAAACTAGTTTAATTTTCTATATATTAACATAATTTAAGACAGAAATAGATACGACAAAGCGTTCAAATAATCCAATCTATCCCGAACTACGTGATGCCATGCGTTATGCTTCATTTATAACCCTTTACTCAATGAGCACTAATGATCACTTTAACTGGCCGATCAACTTGACATGTCCGTACAAAATCGTCCGAACTTTTGATTTAGAGATTAGACTGGCACAAATCCAATGCCCATGTTAAACTAGTTTAATTTTCTATATTGTGATAAAATTTGAGACAGAAATAGATACGACAAAGCATCCATGTAATCCAATTTATCCTGAACTGCGTGATGCCATGCATTATGCTTCATTTGTAAGCCTTTACACAATGAGCACCAATGATCAGTTAAGAATGATCACTTTAAGTGGCTGATCAACTTGACATGTACGCACTAAATCGTCTGTAACTTTTGATTTAGGGCTCAGAATGACATGAATCCATTGCCCACGTTAAGCTAGCTCAATTTTCTATAATGTGACAAAATTTGAGAAAGAAATAGATAGACAAAGCTTCCAAATAATCCAATCTATCCAGAACTACATGATGCCATGCATTATGCTTCATTTATAAGCTTTACTTAATGAGCACCAATGATCATTTAAGAATGATCACTTTATCTGGCCCATCAACTTGAAATGTCCACATTAAAGCGTCCGAACTTTTGATTTAGTGGTCACACTGGCACGAAACCAATGCCCACGTCAAACTAGATTAATTTTCTAT
The DNA here is from genome assembly GCA_018901945.1 of Pugionium dolabratum. Taxonomy (NCBI): domain Eukaryota; kingdom Viridiplantae; phylum Streptophyta; class Magnoliopsida; order Brassicales; family Brassicaceae; genus Pugionium; species Pugionium dolabratum. The sequence continues at coordinate 46,945 of JAEVFF010000419.1, forward strand.
ATTGTGAAAAAATTTGATACATAAATAGATACGACAAAACGTCCAAGTAATCCAATCTACCATGAACTGTGTGATGTCATGCATTATGCATCATTTATAAGCTTTTACTAAACGACCACCAATGATTAGTTTAGAACGATCACTTTAATTGGCCGATCAACTTGACATGTCCGCACTAAATCATGCGTAACTTTTGATTTAGAGCTTAGAATGACACGAATCCAATGCCCACGTTAAGCTAGCTAAATTTTCTATATTGTGAACATGTCCGCACTAAATCATCAGAACTTTTGATTTAGAGGTCAGAATGGTACGAATCCAATGCCCACGTTAAACTAGGTCAATTTTCTATATTGTGACAAAATTTGAGAAAGAAATAGATAACAGAAAGCGTCCATGTTATCCAATCTATCCCGAACTGTGTGATGCCATGCATTATGCTTCATGTATAAGCCTTTACTCAATAAGCACCAATGATCATTTAAGAATGATCACTTTAACTGGCCGATCAACTTGACATGTCCGCACTAAATCGTCCGTAACTTTTGGTTTAGGGCTACGCGAATGGCACGAATCCAATAGCCACGTTAAACTAGTTTAATTTTCTATATATTAACATAATTTAAGACAGAAATAGATACGACAAAGCGTCCAAATAATCCAATCTATCCCGAACTATATGATGCCATGCGTTATGCTTCATTTATAACCCTTTACCCAATGAGCACTAATGATCACTTTAAGTGGCTGATCAACTTGACATGTACGCACTAAATCGTCTGTAACTTTTGATTTAGGGCTCAGAATGACATGAATCCATTGCCCACGTTAAGCTAGCTCAATTTGCTATAATGTGACAAAATTTGAGAAAGAAATAGATAGACAAAGCTTCCAAATAATCCAATCTATCCAGAACTACATGATGCCATGCATTATGCTTCATTTATAAGCTTTACTTAATGAGCACCAATGATCATTTAAGAATGATCACTTTATCTGGCCCATCAACTTGAAATGTCCACATTAAATTGTCCGAACTTTTGATTTAGTGGTCACACGGGCACGAAACCAATGCCCACGTCAAACTAGATTAATTTTCTATATTGTGAAAAAATTTGATACATAAATAGATACGACAAAACGTCCAAGTAATCCAATCTACCATGAACTGTGTGATGTCATGCATTATGCATCATTTATAAGCTTTTACTAAACGACCACCAATGATTAGTTTAGAACGATCACTTTAATTGGACTTTAATTGGCCGATCAACTTGACATGTCCGCACTAAATCGTCCGTAACTTTTGATTTAGAGCTCAGAATGACACGAATCCAATGCCCACATTAAGATAGCTAAATTTTCTATATTGTGAACATGTCCGCACTAAATCATCCAAAATTTTGATTTAGAGGTCAGAATGGTACGAACCCAATGCCCACGTTAAACTAGGTCAATTTTCTGTATTGTGACAAAATTTGAGACAGAAATAGATAAGACAAAGCCTCCATGTTATCCAATCTATCCCGAACTGCGTGATGCCATGCATTATGCTTCATGTATAAACCTTTACTCAATGAGCACCAATGATCATTGATCACTTTAACTGGCTGATCAACTTGACATGTACGCACTAAATCGTCTGTAACTTTTGATTTAGGGCTCAGAAAGACATGAATTCATTGCCCACGTTAAGCTAGCTCAATTTTCTATAATGTGACAAAATTTGTGATAAAAATAGATAGACAAAGCTTCCAAATAATCCAATCTATCCAGAACTACATGATGCCATGCATTATGCTTCATTTATAATCTTTACTTAATGAGCACCAATGATCATTTAAGAATGATCACTTTATCTGGCCCATCAACTTGAAATGTCCACATTAAATCGTCCGAACTTTTGATTTAGTGGTCAGACTGGCACGAAACCAATGCCCACGTTTAACTAGATTAATTTTCGATATTGCAAAAAAATTTGATACATAAATAGATACGACAAAACGTACAAGTAATCCAATCTACCATGAACTGTGTGATGTCATGCATTATGCATCATTTATAAGCTTTTACTAAACGACCTCCAATGATGAGTTTAGAACGATCACTTAATTGGCCGATCAACTTGACATGTCCGCACTAAATTGTCCGTAACTTTTGATTGAGAGCTCAGAATGACACGAATCCAATGCCCACATTAACCTAGCTAAATTTACTATATTGTGAACATGTCCGCACTAAATCATCCGAACTTTTGATTTAGAGGTCAGAATGGTACGAATCCAATGCCCACGTTAAACTAGGTCAATTTTCTATATTGTGACAAAATTTGAGGCAGAAATAGATAAGACAAAGCGTCCATGTTATCCAATCTATCCCGAACTGCGTGATGCCATGCATTATGTTTCATTTATAAGCCTTTACTCAATGAGCACCAATGATCTGTTAAGAATGATCACTTTAACTGGCTGATCAACTTGACATGTACGCACTAAATCGTTTGTAACTTTTGATTTAGGGCTCAGAAAGACATGAATCCATTGCCCACGTTAAGCTAGCTCAATTTTCTATAATGTGACAAAATTTGAGAGAGAAATAGATAGACAAAGCTTCCAAATAATCCAATCTATCCAGAACTACATGATGCCATGCATTATGCTTCATTTATAAGCTTTACTTAATGAGCACCAATGATCATTTAAGAATGATCACTTTATCTGGCCCATCAACTTGAAATGTCCACATTAAATCGTCCGAACTTTTGATTTAGTGGTCAGACTGGCACGAAACCAATGCCCACGTTAAACTAGATTAATTTTCTATATTGTGAAAAAATTTGATACATAAATAGATACGACAAAACGTCCAAGTAATCCAATCTACCATGAACTGTGTGATGTCATGCATTATGCATCATTTATAAGCTTTTACTAAACGACCACCAATGATTAGTTTAGAACGATCACTTTAATTGGCCGATCAACTTCACATGTCCGCACTAAATTGTCCGTAACTTTTGATTTAGAGCTCAGAATGACACGAATCCAATGCCCACATTAACCTAGCTAAATTTTCTATATTGTTAACATGTCCGCACTTAATCATCCGAACTTTTGATTTAGAGGTCAGAATGGTACGAATCCAATGCCCACGTTAAACTAGGTCAATTTTCTATATTGTGACAAAATTTGAGACAGAAATAGATAAGACAAAGCGTCCATGTTATCCAATCTATTCCGAACTGCGTGATGCCATGCATTATGCTTCATGTATAAGCCTTTACTCAATGACCACCAATGATCATTTAAGAATGATCACTTTAACTGGCCGATCAACTTGACATGTCCGCACTAAATCGTCCGTAACTTTTGGTTTAGGGCTACGCGAATGGCACGAATCCAATAGCCACGTTAAGCTAGCTCAATTTTCTATATATTAACATAATTTAAGATAGAAATAGATACGACAAAGCGTCCAAACAATCCAATCTATCCCGAACTACGTGATGCCATGCATTATGCTTCATTTATAGCCCTTTACTCAATGAGCACTAATGATCAGTTAGTAATTATCACTTTAACTGGCCGATCCATACAAAATCGTCCGAACTTTTGATTTAGAGATAAGACTGGCACAAATCCAATGCCCATGTTAAACTAGTTTAATTTTCTATATTGTGATAAAATTTGAGACAGAAATAGATACGACAAAGCGTCCATGTAATCCAATTTATCCCGAACTGCGTGATTCCATGCATTATGCTTCATTTATAAGCCTTTACTCAATGAGCACCAATGATCAGTTAAGAATGATCACTTTAACTGGCTGATCAACTTGACATGTACGCACTAAATCGTCTGTAACTTTTGATTTAGGGCTCAGAAAGACATGAATCCATTGCCCACGTTAAGCTAGCTCAATTTTCTATAATGTGACAAAATTTGAGAGAAGAAATAGATAGACAAAGCTTCCAAATAATCCAATCTATCCAGAACTACATGATGCCATGCATTATGCTTCATTTATAATCTTTACTTAATGAGCACCAATGATCATTTAAGAATGATCACTTTATCTGGCCCATCAACTTGAAATGTCCACATTAAATCGTCCGAACTTTTGATTTAGTGGTCAGACTGGCACGAAACCAATGCCCACGTTAAACTAGATTAATTTTCGATATTGTGAAAAAATTTGATACATAAATAGATACGACAAAACGTCCAAGTAATCCAATCTACCATGAACTGTGTGATGTCATGCATTATGCATCATTTATAAGCTTTTACTAAACGACCACCAATGATTAGTTTAGAACGATCACTTTAATTGGCCGATCAACTTGACATGTCCGCACTAAATTGTCCGTAACTTTTGATTTAGAGCTCAGAATGACACGAATCCAATGCCCACATTAACCTAGCTAAATTTTCTATATTGTGAACATGTCCGCACTAAATCATCCGAACTTTTGATTTAGAGGTCAGAATGGTACGAATCCAATGCCCACGTTAAACTAGGTCAATTTTCTATATTGTGACAAAATTTGAGACAGAAATAGATAAGACAAAGCGTCCATGTTATCCAATCTATCCCGAACTGCGTGATGCCATGCATTATGCTTCATGTATAAGCCTTTACTCAATGAGCACCAATGATCATTTAAGAATGATCACTTTAACTGGCCGATCAACTTGACATGTCCGCACTAAATCGTCCGTAACTTTTGGTTTAGGGCTACGCGAATGGCACGAATCCAATAGCCACGTTAAGCTAGCTCAATTTTCTATATATTAACATAATTTAAGACAGAAATAGATACGACAAAGCGTTCCAAATAATCCAATCTATCCCGAACTACGTGATGCCATGCGTTATGCTTCATTTATAACCCTTTACTCAATGAGCACTAATGATCACTTTAACTGGCCGATCAACTTGATGTCCGTACAAAATCGTCCGAACTTTTGATTTAGAGATAGACTGGCACAAATCCAATGCCCATGTTAAACTAGTTTAATTTTCTATAGTGATAAAATTTGAGACAGAAATAGATACGACAAAGCATCCATGTAATCCAATTTATCCTGAACTGCGTGATGCCATGCATTATGCTTCATTTGTAAGCCTTTACACAATGAGCACCAATGATCAATTAAGAATGATCACTTTAAGTGGCTGATCAACTTGACATGTACGCACTAAATCGTCTGTAACTTTTGATTTAGGGCTCAGAATGACATGAATCCATTGCCCACGTTAAGCTAGCTCAATTTTCTATAATGTGACAAAATTTGAGAAAGAAATAGATAGACAAAGCTTCCAAATAGTCCAATCTATCCAGAACTACATGATGCCATGCATTATGCTTCATTTATAAGCTTTACTTAATGAGCACCAATGATCATTTAAGAATGATCACTTTATCTGGCCCATCAACTTGAAATGTCCACATTAAAGCGTCCGAACTTTTGATTTAGTGGTCACACGGGCACGAAACCAATGCCCACGTCAAACTAGATTAATTTTCTATATTGTGAAAAAATTTGATACATAAATAGATACGACAAAACGTCCAAGTAATCCAATCTACCATGAACTGTGTGATGTCATGCATTATGCATCATTTATAAGCTTTTACTAAACGACCACCAATGATTAGTTTAGAACGATCACTTTAATTGGCCGATCAACTTGACATGTCCGCACTAAATCATGCGTAACATTTGATTTAGAGCTTAGAATGACACGAATCCAATGCCCACGTTAAGCTAGCTAAATTTTCTATATTGTGAACATGTCCGCACTAAATCATCAGAACTTTTGATTTAGAGGTCAGAATGGTACGAATCCAATGCCCACGTTAAACTAGGTCAATTTTCTATAGTGTGACAAAATTTGAGAAAGAAATAGATAACAGAAAGCGTCCATGTTATCCAATCTATCCCGAACTGTGTGATGCCATGCATTATGCTTCATGTATAAGCCTTTACTCAATAAGCACCAATGATCATTTAAGAATGATCACTTTAACTGGTCGATCAACTTGACATGTCCGCACTAAATCGTCCGTAACTTTTGGTTTAGGGCTACGCGAATGGCACGAATCCAATAGCCACATTAAACTAGTTTAATTTTCTATATATTAACATAATTTAAGACAGAAATAGATACGACAAAGCGTCCAAATAATCCAATCTATCCCGAACTATATGATGCCATGCGTTATGCTTCATTTATAACCCTTTACCCAATGAGCACTAATGATCACTTTAAGTGGCTGATCAACTTGACATGTACGCACTAAATCGTCTGTAACTTTTGATTTAGGGCTCNCCACGTTAAGCTAGCTCAATGTTCTATATATTAACATAATTTAAGACAGAAATAGATACGACAAAGTGTCCAAATAATCCAATCTATCCCGAACTACGTGATGCCATGCGTTATGCTTCATTTATAACCCTTTACTCAATGAGCACTAATGATCAGTTAGTAATGATCACTTTAACTGGCCGATCAACTTGACATGTCCGTACTAAATCGTCCGAACTTTTGGTTTAGAGATTAGACTGGCAAAAATCCAATGCCCATGTTAAACTAGTTTAATTTTCTATATTGTGATAAAATTTGAGAGAGAAATAGATACGACAAAGCGTCCATGTAATCCAATTTCTCCCGAACTGTGTGATGCCATGCATTATGCTTCATTTATAAGCCTTTACTCAATGAGCACCAATGATCAGTTAGGAATGATCACTTTAACTGGCTGATCAACTTGACATGTACGCACTAAATCGTCTGTAACTTTTGATTTAGGGCTCAGAATGACATGAATCCATTGCCCACGTTAAGCTAGCTCAATTTTATATAATGTGACAAAATTTGAGAGAGAAATAGATAGACAAAGCTTTCAAATAATCCAATCTATCCAGAACTACATGATGCCATGCATTATGCTTCATTTATAAGCTTTACTTAATGAGCACCAATGATCATTTAAGAATGATCACTTTATCTGGCCCATCAACTTGAAATGTCCACATTAAATCGTCCGAACTTTTGATTTAGTGGTCAGACTGGCACGAAATCAATGCCCACGTTAAACTAGATTAATTTTCTATATTGTGAAAAATTTTGATACATAAATAGATACGACAAAACATCCAAGTAATCCAATCTACCATGAACTGTGTGATGTCATGCATTATGCATCATTTATAAGCTTTTACTAAACGACCACCAATGATTAGTTTAGAACGATCACTTTAATTGGCCGATCAACTTGACATGTCCGCACTAAATCGTCCGTAACTTTTGATTTAGTGCTCAGAATGACACGAATCCAATGCCGACGTTAAGCTAGGTAAATTTTCTATATTGTGAACATGTCTGCAGTAAATCATCTGAACTTTTGATTTGGAGGTCAGAATGGTACGAACCCAATGCCCACGTTAAACTATGTCAATTTTCTATATTGTTACAAAATTTGAGACAGAAATAGATAAGACAAAGCGTCCATGTTATCCAATCTATCCCGAACTGCGTGATGCCATGCATTATGCTTCATGTATAAGCCATTACTCAATGAGCACCAATGATCATTTAAGAATGATAACTTTAACTGGCCGATCAACGTGACATGTCCGCACTAAATCGTCCGTAACTTTTGGTTTAGGGCTATGCGAATGGCACGAATCCAATAGCCACGTTAAGCTAGCTCAATGTTCTATATATTAACATAATCTAAGACAGAAATAGATACGACAAAGTGTCCAAATAATCCAATCTATCCCGAACTACGTGATGCCATGCGTTATGCTTCATTTATAACCCTTTACTCAATGAGCACTAATGATCAGTTAGTAATGATCACTTTAACTGGCCGATCAACTTGACATGCCCGTACTAAATCGTCCGAACTTTTGGTTTAGAGATTAGACTGGCACAAATCCAATGCCCATGTTAAACTAGTTTAATTTTCTATATTGTGATAAAATTTGAGACAGAAATAGATACGACAAAGTGTCCATGTAATCCAATTTATCCCGAACTGCGTGATGCCATGCATTATGCTTCATTTATAAGCCTTTACTCAATGAGCACCAATGATCAGCTAAGAATGATCACTTTAACTGGCTGATCAACTTAACATGTACGCACTAAATCGTCTGTAACTTTTGATTTAGGGCTCAGAACGACATGAATCCATTGCCCACGTTAAGCTAGTTCAATTTTATATAATGTGACAAAATTTGAGAGAGAAATAGATAGACAAGGCTTCCAAATAATCCAATCTATCCAGAACTACATGATGCCATGCATTATGCTTCATTTATAAGCTTTACTTAATGAGCACCTATGATCATTTAAGAATGATCACTTTATCTGGCCCATCAACTTGAAATGTCCACATTAAATCGTCCGAACTTTTGATTTAGTGGTCAGACTGGCACGAAACCAATGCCCACGTTAAACTAGATTAATTTTCTATATTGTGAAAATTTTTGATACATAAATAGATATGACAAAACGTCCAAGTAATCCAATCTACCATGAACTGTGTGATGTCATGCATTATGCATCATTTATAAGCTTTTACTAAACGACCACCAATGATTAGTTTAGAATGATCACTTTAATTGGCCGATGAACTTGACATGTCCGCACTAAATCGTCCGTAACTTTTGATTTAGAGCTCAGAATGACACAAATTCAATGCCCACGTTAAGCTAGCTAAATTTTCTATATTGTGAACATGTCCGCACTAAATCATCCGAACTTTTGATTTAGAGGTCAGAATGGTACGAATCCAATGCCCATGTTAAACTAGGTCAATTTTCTATATTGTGACAAAATTTGAAAAAGAAATAGATAAGACAAAGCGTCCATGTTATCCAATCTATCCCGAACTGCGTGATGCCATGCATTATGTTCATGTATAAGCCTTTACTCAATGAGCACCAATGATCATTTAAGAATGATCACTTTAACTGGCCGATCCACTTGACATGTCCGCACTAAATCCTCCGTAACTTTTGGTTCAGGGCCACGCGAATGGCACGAATCCAATAGCCACGTTAAGCTTGCTCAATTTTCTATATATTAACACAATTTAAGACAGAAATAGATACGACAAAGCATCCAAATAATCCAATCTATCCCGAACTACGTGATGCCATGCGTTATGCTTCATTTATAACTCTTTACTCAATGAGCACTAATGATCAGTTTGTAATTATCACTTTAACTGGCCGATCAACTTGACCTGTCCGTACTAAATCGTCCGAACTTTTGATTTAGAGATTAGACTGGCACAAATCCAATGCCCATCTTAAACTAGTTTAATTTTCTATATTGTGATAAAATTTGAGACAGAAATAGATACGACAAAGCGTCCATGTAATCCAATTTATCCCGAACTGCGTGCTTCCATGCATTATGCGTCATTTATAAGCCTTTACTCAATGAGCACCAATGATCTGTTAAGAATGATCACTTTAACTGGCTGATCAACTTGACATGTACGCACTAAATCGTCTGTAACTTTTGATTTAGGGCTCAGAAAGACATGAATCCATTGCCCACGTTAAGCTAGCTCAATTTTCTATAATGTGACAAAATTTGAGAGAGAAATAGATAGACAAAGCTTCCAAATAATCCAATCTATCCAGAACTACATGATGCCATGCATTATACTTCATTTATAATCTTTACTTAATGAGCACGAATGATCATTTAAGAATGATCACTTTATCTGGCCCATCAACTTGAAATGTCCACATTAAATCGTCCGAACTTTTGATTTAGTTGTCAGACTGGCACGAAACCAATGCCCACGTTAAACTAGATTAATTTTCGATATTGTGAAAAAATTTGATACATAAATAGATACGACAAAACGTCCAAGTAATCCAATCTACCATGAACTGTGTGATGTCTTGCATTATGCATCATTTATAAGCTTTTACTAAATGACCACCAATAATTAGTTTAGAACGATCACTTTAATTGGCCGATCAACTTCACATGTCCGCACTAAATTGTCCGTAACTTTTGATTGAGAGCTGAGAATGACACGAATCCAATGCCCACATTAACCTAGCTAAATTTTCTATATTGTGAACATGTCCGCACTAAATCATCCGAACTTTTGATTTAGAGGTCAGAATGGTACGAATCCAATGCGCACGTTAAACTAGGTCAATTTTCTATATTGTGACAAAATTTGAGACAGAAATAGATAAGACAAAGCGTCCATGTTATCCAATCTATCCCGAACTGCGTGATGCCATGATGTTTCATTTATAAGCCTTTACTCAATGAGCACCAATGATCAGTTAAGAATGATCACTTTAACTGGCTGATCAACTTGACATGTACGCACTAAATCGTTTGTAACTTTTGATTTAGGGCTCAGAAAGACATGAATCCATTGCCCACGTTAAGCTAGCTCAATTTTCTATAATGTGACAAAATTTGAGAGAGAAATAGATAGACAAAGCTTCCAAATAATCAATCTATCCAGAACTACATGATGCCATGCATTATGCTTCATTTATAATCTTTACTTAAAGAGCACCAATGATCATTTAAGAATGATCACTTTATCTGGCCCATCAACTTGAAATGTCCACATTAAATCGTCCGAACTTTTGATTTAGTGGTCAGACTGGCACGAGACCAATGCCCACGTTAAACTAGATTAATTTTCTATATTGTGAAAAATTTCATACATAAATAGATACGACAAAACGTCCAAGTAATCCAATCTACCATGAACTGTGTGATGTCATGCATTATGCATCATTTATAAGCTTTTACTAAACGACCACCAATGATTAGTTTAGAACGATAACTTTAATTGGCCGATCAACTTCACATGTCCACACTAAATTGTCCGTAACTTTTGATTTAGAGCTCAGAATGACACGAATCCAATGCCCACATTAACCTAGCTAAATTTTCTATATTGTTAACATGTCCGCACTTAATCATCCGAACTTTTGATTTAGAGGTCAGAATGGTACGAATCCAATGCCCACGTTAAACTAGGTCAATTTTGTCTATATTGTGACAAAATTTGAGACAGAAATAGATAAGACAAAGCGTCCATGTTATCCAATCTATTCCGAACTGCGTGATGCCATGCATTATGCTTCATGTATAAGCCTTTACTCAATGAGCACCAATGATCATTTAAGAATGATCACTTTAACTGGCCGATCAACTTGACATGTCTGCACTAAATCGTCCGTAACTTTTGGTTTAGGGCTACGCGAATGGCACGAATCTAATAGCCACGTTAAGCTAGCTCAATTTTCTATATATTAACATAATTTAAGATAGAAATAGATACGACAAAGCGTCCAAACAATCCAATCTATCCCGAACTATGTGATGCCATGCATTATGCTTCATTTATAGCCCTTTACTCAATGAGCACTAATGATCAGTTAGTAATTATCACTTTAACTGGCTGATCCATACTAAATCGTCCGAACTTTTGGTTTAGAGATAAGACTGGCACAAATCCAATGCCCATGTTAAACTAGTTTAATTTTCTATATTGTTATAAAATTTGAGACAGAAATAGATACGACAAAGCGTCCATGTAATCCAATTTATCCCGAACTGCGTGATTCCATGCATTATGCTTCATTTATAAGCCTTTACTCAATGAGCACCAATGATCAGTTAAGAATGATCACTTTAACTGGCTGATAACCTTGACATGTACGCACTAAATCGTCTGTAACTTTTGATTTAGGGCTCAGAAAGACATAAATCCATTGCCCACGTTAAGCTAGCTCAATTTTCTATAATGTGACAAAATTTAAGAGAGAAATAGATAGACAAAGCTTCCAAATAATCCAATCAATCCAGAACTACATGATGTCATGCATTATGCTTAATTTATAATCTTTACTTAATGAGCACCAATGATCATTTAAGAATGATCACTTTATCTGGCCCATCAACTTGAAATGTCCACATTAAATCGTCCGAACTTTTGATTTAGTGGTCAGACTGGCACGAAACCAATGCCCACGTTAAACTAGATTAATTTTCTATATTGTGAAAAATTTGATACATAAATAGATACGACAAAACGTCCAAGTAATCCAATCTACCATGAACTGTGTGATGTCATGCATTATGCATCATTTATAAGCTTTTACTAAACGACCACCAATGATTAGTTTAGAGCGATCACTTTAATTGGCCGATCAACTTCACATGCCCGCACTAAATTGTCCGTAACTTTTGATTTAGAGCTCAGAATGACACGAATCCAATGCCCACAATAACCTAGCTAAATTTTCTATATTGTTAACATGTCCGCACTTAATCATCCGAACTTTTGATTTAGAGGTCAGAATGGTACGAATCCAATGCCCACGTTAAACTAGGTCAATTTTCTATATTGTGACAAAATTTGAGACAGAAATAGATAAGACAAAGCGTCCATGTTATCCAATCTATTCCGAACTGCGTGATGCCATGCATTATGCTTCATGTATAAGCCTTTACTCAATGAGCACCAATGATCATTTAAGAATGATCACTTTAACTGGCCGATCAACTTGACATGTCTGCACTAAATCGTCCGTAACTTTTGGTTTAGGGCTACGCGAATGGCACGAATCTAATAGCCACGTTAAGCTAGCTCAATTTTCTATATATTAACATAATTTAAGATAGAAATAGATACGACAAAGCGTCCAAACAATCCAATCTATCCCGAACTATGTGATGCCATGCATTATGCTTCATTTATAGCCCTTTACTCAATGAGCACTAATGATCAGTTAGTAATTATCACTTTAACTGGCTGATCCATACTAAATCGTCCGAACTTTTGGTTTAGAGATAAGACTGGCACAAATCCAATGCCCATGTTAAACTAGTTTAATTTTCTATATTGTTATAAAATTTGAGACAGAAATAGATACGACAAAGCGTCCATGTAATCCAATTTATCCCGAACTGCGTGATTCCATGCATTATGCTTCATTTATAAGCCTTTACTCAATGAGCACCAATGATCAGTTAAGAATGATCACTTTAACTGGCTGATCAACTTGACATGTACGCACTAAATCGTCTGTAACTTTTGATTTAGGGCTCAGAAAGACATGAATCCATTGCCCACGTTAAGCTAGCTCAATTTTCTATAATGTGATAAAATTTGAGAGAGAAATAGATAGACAAAGCTTCCAAATAATCCAATCTATCCAGAACTACATGATGTCATGCATTATGCTTAATTTATAATCTTTACTTAATGAGCACCAATGATCATTTAAGAATGATCACTTTATCTGGCCCATCAACTTGAAATGTCCACATTAAATCGTCCGAACTTTTGATTTAGTGGTCAGACTGGCACGAAACCAATGCCCACGTTAAACTAGATTAATTTTCGATATTGTGAAAAAATTTGATACATAAATAGATACGACAAAACGTCCAAGTAATCCAATCTACCATGAACTGTGTGATGTTTAGCATTATGCATCATTTATAAGCTTTTACTAAACGACCTCCAATGATGAGTTTAGAACGATCACTTAATTGGCCGATCAACTTGACATGTCCGCACTAAATTGTCCGTAACTTTTGATTGAGAGCTCAGAATGACACGAATCCAATGCCCACATTAACCTAGCTAAATTTACTATATTGTGAACATGTCCGCACTAAATCATCCGAACTTTTGATTTAGAGGTCAGAATGGTACGAATCCAATGCCCACGTTAAACTAGGTCAATTTTCTATATTGTGACAAAATTTGAGGCAGAAATAGATAAGACAAAGCGTCCATGTTATCCAATCTATCCCGAACTGCGTGATGCCATGCATTATGCTTCATGTATAAGCCTTTACTCAATGAGCACCAATGATCATTTAAGAATGATCACTCTAACTGGCCGATCAACTTGACATGTCCGCACTAAATCGTCTGTAACTTTTGGTTTAGGGCTACGCGAATGGCAAGAATCCAATAGCCACGTTAAGCTAGCTCAATTTTCTATATATTAACATAATTTAAGACAGAAATAGATATGACAAAGCATCCAAAAAATCCAATCTATCCCGAACTACGTGATGCCATGCGTTATGCTTCGTTTATAGCCCTTTACTCAATGAGCACTAATGATCAGTTAGTACTTATCACTTTAACTGGCCGATCCGTACTAAATCGTCCGAACTTTTGATTTAGAGATAAGACTGGCACAAATCCAATGTCCATGTTAAACTAGTTTAATTTTCTATATTGTGATAAAATTTGAGACAGAAATAGATACGACAAAGCGTCCATTTAATCCAATTTATCCCGAACTGCGTGATTCCATGCATTATGCTTCATTTATAAGCCTTTACTCAATGAGCACCAATGATCAGTTAAGAATGATCACTTTAACTGGCTTATCAACTTGACATGTACGCACTAAATCGTTTGTAACTTTCGATTTAGGGCTCAGAAAGACATGAATTCATTGCCCACGTTAAGCTAGCTCAGTTTTCTATAATGTGACAAAATTTGTGAGAAAAATAGATAGACAAAGCTTCCAAATAATCCAATCTATCCAGAACTACATGATGCCATGCATTATGCTTCATTTATAATCTTTACTTAATGAGCACCAATGATCATTTAAGAATGATCACTTTATCTGGCCCATCAACTTGAAATGTCCACATTAAATCGTCCGAACTTTTGATTTAGTGGTCAGACTGGCACGAAACCAATGCCCACGTTTAACTAGATTAATTTTCGATATTGCAAAAAAATTTGATACATAAATAGATACGACAAAACGTACAAGTAATCCAATCTACCATGAACTGTGTGATGTCATGCATTATGCATCATTTATAAGCTTTTACTAAACGACCTCCAATGATGAGTTTAGAACGATCACTTAATTGGCCGATCAACTTGACATGTCCGCACTAAATTGTCCGTAACTTTTGATTGAGAGCTCAGAATGACACGAATCCAATGCCCACATTAACCTAGCTAAATTTACTATATTGTGAACATGTCCGCACTAAATCATCCGAACTTTTGATTTAGAGGTCAGAATGGTACGAATCCAATGCCCACGTTAAACTAGGTCAATTTTCTATATTGTGACAAAATTTGAGGCAGAAATAGATAAGACAAAGCGTCCATGTTATCCAATCTATCCCGAACTGCGTGATGCCATGCATTATGTTTCATTTATAAGCCTTTACTCAATGAGCACCAATGATCTGTTAAGAATGATCACTTTAACTGGCTGATCAACTTGACATGTACGCACTAAATCGTTTGTAACTTTTGATTTAGGGCTCAGAAAGACATGAATCCATTGCCCACGTTAAGCTAGCTCAATTTTCTATAATGTGACAAAATTTGAGAGAGAAATAGATAGACAAAGCTTCCAAATAATTTAATCTATCCAGAACTACATGATGCCATGCATTATGCTTCATTTATAATCTTTACTTAATGAGCACCAATGATCATTTAAGAATGATCACTTTATCAGGCCCATCAACTTGAAATGTCCACATTAAATCGTCCGAACTTTTGATTTAGTGGTCAGACTGGCACGAGACCAATGCCCACGTTAAACTAGATTAATTTTCTATATTGTGAAAAATTTCATACATTAATAGATACGACAAAACGTCCAAGTAATCCAATCTACCATGAACTGTGTGATGTAATGCATTATGCATCATTTATAAGCTTTTACTAAACGACCACCAATGATTAGTTTAGAACGATAACTTTAATTGGCCGATCAACTTGACATGTCCGCACTAAATCGTCCGTAACTTTTGATTTAGAGCTCAGAATGACACCAATCTAATGCCCACATTAAGCTAGCTAAATTTTCTATATTGTGAACATGTCCGCACTAAATCATCCGAACTTTTGATTTAGAGGTCAGAATGGTACGAATCCAATGCCCACGTTAAACTAGGTCAATTTTCTATATTGTGACAAAATTTGAGACAGAAATAGATAAGACAAAGCCTCCATGTTATCCAATCTATCCCGAACTGCGTGATGCCATGCATTATGCTTCATGTATAAGCCTTTACTCAATGAGCACCAATGATCATTTAAGAATGATCACTTTAACTGGCCGATCAACTTGACATGTCCGCACTAAATCGTCCGTAACTTTTGGTTTAGGGCTACGCGAATGGCACGAATCCAATAGCCACGTTAAGCTAGCTCAATTTTCTATATATTAACATAATTTAAGATAGAAATAGATACGACAAAGCGTCCAAACAATCCAATCTATCCCGAACTACGTGATGCCATGCATTATGCTTCATTTATAGCCCTTTACTCAATGAGCACTAATGATCAGTTAGTAATTATCACTTTAACTGGCCGATCCATACTAAATCGTCCGAACTTTTGGTTTAGAGATAAGACTGGCACAAATCCAATGCCCATGTTAAACTAGTTTAATTTTCTATATTGTTATAAAATTTGAGACAGAAATAGATACGACAAAGCGTCCATGTAATCCAATTTATCCCGAACTGCGTGATTCCATGCATTATGCTTCATTTATAAGCCTTTACTCAATGAGCACCAATGATCAGTTAAGAATGATCACTTTAACTGGCTGATCAACTTGACATTTACGCACTAAATCGTCTGTAACTTTTGATTTTGGGCTCAGAAAGACATGAATCCATTTCCCACGTTAAGCTAGCTCAATTTTCTATAATGTGACAAAATTTGAGAGAGAAATAGATAGACAAAGCTTCCAAATAATCCAATCTATCCAGAACTACATGATGCCATGCATTATGCTTCATTTATAATCTTTACTTAATGAGCACCAATGATCATTTAAGAATGATCACTTTATCTGGCCCATCAACTTGAAATGTCCACATTAAATCGTCCGAAGTTTTGATTTAGTGGTCAGACTGGCACGAAACCAATGCCCACGTTAAACTAGATTAATTTTTGATATTGTGAAAAAATTTGATACATAAATAGATACGACAAAACGTCCAAGTAATCCAATCTACCATGAACTGTGTGATGTCATGCATTATGCATCATTTATAAGCTTTTACTAAACGACCACCAATAATTAGTTTAGAACGATCACTTTAATTGGCCGATCAACTTCACATGTCCGCACTAAATTGTCCGTAACTCTGATTTAGAGCTCAGAATGACACGAATCCAATGCCCACATCAACCTAGCTAAATTTTCTATATTGTGAACATGTCCGCACTAAATCATCCGAACTTTTGATTTAGAGGTCAGAATGGTACGAAACCAATGCCCACGTTAAACTAGGTCAATTTTCTATATTGTGACAAAATTTGAGACAGAAATAGATAAGACAAAGCGTCCATGTTATCCAATCTNTAGCTAAATTTTCTATATTGTGAACATGTCCGCACTAAATCATCCGAACTTTTGATTTGAGGTCAGAATGGTACGAGTCCAATGCGCACGTTAATCTAGGTCAATTTTCTATATTGTGACAAAATTTAAGACAGAAATAGATAAGACAAAGCGTCCATGTTATCCAATCTATCCCAAACTGCGTGATGCCATGCATTATGCTTCATGTATAAGCCTTTACTCAATGAGCACCAATGATCATTTAAGAATGATCACTTTAACTGGCCGATCAACTTGACATGTCTGCACTAAATCGTCCGTAACTTTTGGTTTAGGGCTACGCGAATGGCACGAATCCAATAGCCACGTTAAGCTAGCTCAATTTTCTATATATTAACATAATTTAAGATAGAAATAGATACGACAAAGCGTCCAAACAATCCAATCTATCCCGAACTACGTGATGCCATGCGTTATGCTTCATTTATAGCCCTTTACTCAATGAGCACTAATGATCAGTTAGTAATTATCACTTTAACTGGCCGATCAACTTGACATGTCCGTACTAAATCGTCCGAACTTTTGATTTAGAGATTAGACTGGCACAAATCCAATGCCCATGTTAAACTAGTTTAATTTTCTATATTGTGATAAAATTTGAGACAGAAATAGATACGACAAAGCGTCCATGTAATCCAATTTATCCCGAACTGCGTAATGCCATGCATTATGCTTCATTTATAAGCCTTTACTCAATGAGCACCAATGATCAGTTAAGAATGATCACTTTAACTGGCTGATCAACTTGACATGTACGCACTAAATCGTCTGTAACTTTTGATTTAGGGCTCAGAAAGACATGAATCCATTGCCCACGTTAAGCTAGCTCAATTTTCTATAATGTGACAAAATTTGAGAGAGAAATAGATAGACAAAGCTTCCAAATAATCCAATCTATCCAGGACTACATGATGCCATGCATTATGCTTCATTTATAATCTTTACTTAATGAGCACCAATGATCATTTAAGAATGATCACTTTATCTGGCCCATCAACTTGAAATGTCCACATTAAATCGTCCGAACTTTTGATTTAGTGGTCAAACTGGCACGAAACCAATGCCCACGTTAAACTAGATTAATTTTCGATATTGTGAAAAAATTTGATACATAAATAGATACGACAAAATGTCCAAGTAATCCAATCTAGCATGAACTGTGTGATGTCATGCATTATGCATCATTTATAAGCTTTTACTAAACGACCACCAATGATTAGTTTAGAACGATCACTTTAATTGGCCGATCAACTTCACATGTCCGCACTAAATTGTCCGTAACTTTTGATTTAGAGCACAGAATGACTCGAATCCAATGCCCACATTAACCTAGCTAAATTTTCTATATTGTGAACATGTCTGCACTTAATCATCCGAACTTTTGATTTAGAGGTCAGAATGGTACGAATCCAATGCCCACTTTAAACTAGGTCAATTTTCTATATTGTGACAAAATTTGAGACAGAAATAGATAAGACAAAGGGTCCATGTTATCCAATCTATCCCGAACTGCGTGATTCCATGCATTATGCTTCATGTATAAGCCTTTACTCAATGACCACCAATGATCATTTAAGAATGATCACTTTAACTGGCCGATCAACTTGACATGTCCGCACTAAATCGTCCGTAACTTTTGGTTTAGGGCTATGCGAATGGCTCGATTCCAATAGCCACGTTAAGCTCGCTCAATTTTCTATATATTAACATAATTTAAGACAGAAATAGATACGACAAAGTGTCCAAATAATCCAATCTATCCCGAACTACGTGATGCCATGCGTTATGCTTCATTTATAACCCTTTACTGAATGAGCACTAATGATCAGTTAGTAATGATCACTTTAACTGGCCGATCAACTTGACATGTCCGTACAAAATCGTCCGAACTTTTGATTTAGAGATTAGACTGGCACATATCTAATGCCCATGTTAAACTAGTTTAATTTTCTATATTGTGATAAAATTTGAGACAGAAATATATACGACAAAGCATCCATATAATCCAATTTATCCCGAACTGCGTGATGCCATTCATTATGCTTCATTTAGAAGCCTTTACTCAATGAGCAGCAATGATCAGTTAAGAATGATCACTTGAACTGGCTGATCAACTTGACATGTACGCACTAAATCGTATGTAACTTTTGATTTAGCGCTCAGAATGACATGAATCCAATGCCCACGATAAGCTAGCTCAATTTTCTATAATGTGACAAAATTTGAGAGAGAAATAGATAGACAAAGCTTCCAAATAATCCAATCTATCCAGAACTAAATGATGTCATGCATTATGCTTCATTTATAAGCTTTACTTAATGAGCACCAATGATCATTTAAGAATGATCACTTTATCTGGCCCATCAACTTGAAATGTCCACATTAAATCGTCCGAACTTTTGATTTAGTGGTCAGACTGGCACGAAACCAATGCCCACGTTTAACTAGATTAATTTTCTATATTGTGGAAAAATTTGATACATAAATAGATATGACAAAACGTCCAAGTAACCAATCTCCATGAACTGTGTGATGTCATGGATTATGCATCATTTATAAGCTTTTACTAAACGACCACCAATGATTAGTTAAGAACGATCACTTTAATTGGCCGATCAACTTGACATGTCCGCACTAAATCGTCCGTAACTTTTGATTTAGTGCTCAGAATGACACGAATCCAATGCCCACGTTAAGCTAACTAAATTTTCTATATTTTGAACATGTCCGCACTAAATCATCCGAACTTTTGATTTAGAGGTCAGAATGGTACGAATCCAATGCCCACGTTAAACTAGGTCAATTTTCTATATTGTGACAAAATTTGAGACAGAAATAGATAAGACAGCCTCCATGTTATCCAATCTATCCCGAACTGCGTGATGCCATGCATTATGCTTCATGTATAAGCCTTTACTCAATGAGCACCAATGATCATTTAAGAATGATCACTTTAACTGGCCGATAAACTTGACATGACTTAATCGTCCGTAACTTTTGGTTTAGGTCTACGCGAATGGCACGAATCCAATAGCCACGTTAAGCTAGCTCAATTTTCTATACATATTAACACAATTTAAGACAGAAATAGATACGACAAAGCATCCAAATAATCCAATCTATCCCGAACTACGTGATGCCATGCGTTATGCTTCATTTATAACCCTTTACTCAATGAGCACCAATGATCATTTAAGAATGATCATTTTAACTGGCCGATCAACTTGACATGTCCGCACTAAATAATCCGTAAATTTTGGTTTAGGGCTACGCGAATGGCACGAATCCAATAGCCACGTTAAGCTAGCTCAATTTTCTATATATTAACATAATTTAAGACAGAAATAGATACGACAAAGCCTCCATGTTATCCAATCTATCCCGAACTGCGTGATGCCATGCATTATGCTTCATGTATAAGCCTTTACTCAATGAGCACCAATGATCATTTAAGAATGATAACTTTAACTGGCCGATCAACTTGACATGTCCGCACTTAATCGTCCGTAACTTTTGGTTTAGGGTTACGTGAATGGCACGAATCCAATAGCCACGTTAAGCTAGCTCAATTTTCTATACATATTAACACAATTTAAGACAGAAATAGATACGACAAAGCGTCCAAATAATCCAATCTATCCCGAACTACGTGATGTCATGCGTTATGCTTCATTTATAACCCTTTACTCAATGAGCACTAATGATCAGTTAGTAATGATCACTTTAACTGGCCGATCAACTTGACATGTCCGTACTAAATCGTCCGAACTTTTGATTTAGAGATTAGACTGGCTCAAATCCAATGCCCATGTTAAACTAGTTTAATTTTCTATATTGTGATAAAATTTGAGACAGAAATAGATACGACAAAGCGTCCATGTAATCCAATTTATCCTGAACTGCGTGATGCCATGCATTATGCTTCATTTATAAGCCTTTTCTAAATGAGCACCAATGATAATTTAAGAATGATCACTTTAACTGGCTGATAAACTTGACATGTACGCACTAAATCGCCTGTAAGTTTTGATTTAGGGCTCAGAAAGACATAAATCCATTGCCCACGTTAAGCTAGCTCAATTTTCTATAATGTGACAAAATTTTAGAGAGAAATAGATAGAAAAAGCTTCCAAATAATCCAATCTATCCAGAACTACATGATGCCATGCATTATGCTTCATTTATAATCTTTACATAATGAGCACCAATGATCATTTAAGAATGATCACTTTATCTGGCCCATCAACTTGAAATGTCCACATTAAATCGTCCGAACTTTTGATTTAGTGGTCAGACTGGCACGAAACCAATGCCCACGTTAAACTAGATTAATTTTCTATATTGTGAAAAAATTTGATACATAAATAGATACGACAAAACGTCCAAGTAATCCAATCTTACCATGAACTGTGTGATGTCATGCATTATGCATCATTTATAAGCTTTTACTAAATGACCACCAATGATTAGTTTAGAACGATCACTTTAATTGGCCGATCAACTTGACATGTCCGCACTAAATCATGCGTAACTTTTGATTTAGAGCTTAGAATGACACGAATCCAATGCCCACGTTAAGCTAGCTAAATTTTCTATATTGTGAACATGTCTGCACTAAATCATCAGAACTTTTGATTTAGAGGTCAGAATGGTACGAATCCAATGCCCACGTTAAACTAGGTCAATTTTCTATATTGTGACAAAATTTGAGAAAGAAATAGATAACAGAAAGCGTCCATGTTATCCAATCTATCCCGAACTGCGTGATGCCATGCATTATGCTTCATGTATAAG